>PVLD010002080.1:0-176992 GCA_004027595.1 Dinomys branickii
TCCTTTTATATCATTTGTGAGATCTCCTGCTGTTTCACACACTCCTATAATTCGAATATTGTTACGCTTTGCCTCATCTTGCAGCTGTTGGATTGACTTTTCTTGTGTCTTTGATGATATCACGAGATTCTTCCTTTCACGCTCATAAGCTGCCATGCTGTCTTCCAGTTCTGAAATTCTATCTTCAGTTTCATTTAAAGGGTTTTTCATGCTTTCAGTGTTAGTTTTCAAATCCTGGCATTCTCTTTGGACCTGTTTCATTATTGGTAATTCATTCCTGAATTGCTCTTGTAAGGTTTCTATTTGTTTCCTATTTTCTTCTAGACTTTTGTCTATTTCTCGTCTGTGTAAATGGAGCATTTCTTCCATCATTGTTTTCAGGTCGTTTTTTACCTGAGAAATCATTGTGGGTATGTGGGTTATTTCTGCTTTAAGCTCTTTCATGGCCTGTTGGAGTTGTTTAATTTCGGATGCAATCGTTTCATATCTTGAAGTTATGAGGCTTCCTGGTTCCCCTGTATCTTCATCTTCAAAACTTGTTCTGGGTGGGGTTGAGTTTTGAGACTGTGTTTTCTTCCTCTGTTTTCCCATTTTTGGGTATCAGATTCAAAATGTGGAGCTATAAATTCCACGGGCAGTTCAGCAGTTGGAGGTCTGCTGCAAAGGCTGCTCCAATGATTCCTTCTCTTTGGGAGAATGTCCCTTAAGCTTTCTGCTGAGATTTGTTCTTCTGTCTTCCCTTTTTTGGGTATCAGATTCAAAATATTGAGCATTAGATTCCCCAGGCAGTTCAGCAGGCTAAGGTCTGCTGCAGAGGCTGCTCCAATGACTTTTCTTTGGGGGAATGTCCCTTAAGCTTTCTGCTGAGAGTTCTGCTTAAAAGGCTGTACAGATGTTGGTTAGCTATTCCCTAGCGAGAGACCTGGGTGAGGTGTGTGAGACCGCTCCTCCGCCCTCCCAGGGTTCCCTGCAGGTATAGGAATGGATCTCCTCCCCCACTCGGTGATCTGGTCGCGAGCGCAGATAGCTCACCAGTTTTCGGAGTCCCTGCAGGCAGGAAGCTTCCAAGGTGCCAGTTTTTTGTGCTATGCTCGCGATCCGCCACTCGCAGCCACTTGTTTCCTCGTGCTCTCCGGGTCTGGGGGAGGGAGCGGGATGCTCCGCTCCTAGGCTGCGCAGCCTGACCGATGCGCGCGAAATGTGAGATTGCCGGGCGCGAAATGTGAGATTGCCGGGCGTTGCCGCTGCTAAAAAGCCGATCTCTGTTGGGAGTCGCTGGAAAGCTGCGCCGGCTCGGGAGGCGGGAGGGACCGAGTTAGCTGTGGCCCCCAGGGCTCTCGGACCCAGCCAAGCCCCCTACCCGCGCGGACCGTCCCTGGCTCCCAGCGTCTGGGGCTTTCCCGCGTCTCGCCACGGCAGTTTGGGCCGCCCTACCGCATCTCCCCCGGCAGCTCAGAGAAACACGTTCAGTTTGATCTTCCCAGCCGAGGTCCCGGCATTCACGCTCGTCAAGTCTGTCTCGAGCTGGTGGTGTTTATCAAGGAGGATCGCTCCTTTGCTGCTCACCTGGTTGCCATCTTCCCGGAAGTCCTGGCAAGTGGTTTTATAATGCTATATTCTCTGTGAGATGTTGTATATTATTTTGAATAATCTTAGTAACAATTTTAGTAAAATCTATTGGAGTGATCATATTCATTCTTTCCTTCTGTTTTGTAAATTTTCAAGCCCCCTAGTGAGATAAAAAGTCCAGAGGTGCATCCTAGATAATGTACACTGTTTCTAGATTGAACAATTGCATGTCAGAGCCAAGACTGACTATTGCCCAAATTTCTCTCTGCAAACAATACGAAAATACCTTCCTACAGAGAAGCTAATGTAGAGGAATGTTGTTTGTCCAGAATGATTGCAGTGCTTGCAGGTGTATAATTAGTCACTAGTCAGTGTGTAAATACTCTGTAAATTGCTTTATTTGTTAATGTGAAAAGCTCTGCAGAAATACAAGGTATTATAGGAACCAGGGCTGAACATGGGAGATAAGGTATTGTGGAAAAAGAACAAGTGAGTGAGGCATCAGTGTGTATCATGTATCCCTCTGCTGGGATAAAGCTCCTAGGTTCTCCCTCCTCATTTTCTAAGAACATCAACTCCCCTGGGTGAATAATTTAGAGGACAAATTACCACTCTCCTCAGTACCAAAGCCAGCTATAGGCTGAAATTAAATTAAATCATAAAGCCGTACAAGAAACTGAGAGAAGCATCCAAAATGTAAAACAACAGGAGTCCAGAGCTAAACATGAAATATTAGTCAGTGTGATGTCCTTGCCTTCCTGTGCTGATGAAGTGAAAAACTGAAAATCACCCTGATATAGACTTAAAGGACCTTTATCAACTATCCACTGTTAAGTACTTGGCAGTGGCTATTACAGTGATTTCAATTCCAGTGGGGTATTCGAAAGAGCACTACATCAACTTGAAGTCCTTGCACTTCAGCTAACTAGCTAGGTGACCTTGAACCAGTCACTACCTGGTCTGGGCCTTCGCTTTCTTCTTTTCTAGATAAAATTAGAGTTTATGGTGCTACTTTTTTCCTGTCAGCTCAAAGATTATCATCAATTAATAAAACCCTGTATGAAATTTGTCAATTACAATAGAGAAAGGTCATTATCTCTACAACTGCTGAAAGTTTCCTTATTCTCCTTGCTAATGGGACAAGGGAAGAGAAGCAACTTGAGAAACAAAACAATGAAGTTTTGGGTTAAAATATTGTGTCCCCATATAGTTTCCCTCCGAAAGGAAAAGATGTTTTCCTGGTGCCTTACAAGGCTGGTACCACCCTGTGTCTAGGAATCATTCAACACTTTAAAGACCCAAGTTTGGCTTCTGAGAAGGCAACTCACCAGGACTCTTCAAAGTAAAAATCCAAACACCTAGTTAGCCTGCATCAACAGAATGAGGAGGGATTGTGAAATGATTCCTTTATTTAATCGGTACAAAGCAAGGACATTGGGAAGTAGCTTGGCAGCTATTCTGCTGCCAACGTGGCAAGCAACTCCAAAACAAAGTAAAGGTCTACTAAACAGGTGTTGTTTTTTTAGGCTACTGAGACCTAGATAGTTGAAAGATCTAGGACACAACCTCAGTCCAACATAGTATACTTAACTCTTTCGACATTAGCTAAGCCTAATCAGCATTTACTGCCATTAGAATGTTCATAGGAACAAAGAAAGTTGATGTCCTCAACTCCTGGCCTTCATGGGTAAGAGCTTAGTAAAGACCACATGTCAGAAATGCTCAGCTAACTAGTGATGCCTAGGTCTCTGGATTTCAATAAAATTTTAGAGTGTGGGGGAATCATATGCAGGCAGGTACATTTCGAGACATGACTTCACAAAGTAAAAACATCTATCCCCTCTTGCTATCATTTCCTAAAAGAATATTGTAACACTAAAACAAGGAAAGGTGCTATCTCAGAATATAGGACCACCCTTATATTGCTCCCATTTATTTCTTGGGTATATTAACTATGTTACTTTTTACTTTGCTTGGTAGTCAGAGACCTGTAAAAACTCCTTCTTGGGTGGGAATAGTCTTTTAACAATTTGAAGTCCAGTTTTTTTTTTTGTAAAACATGCTTACAACTAAGAAGTCTCTTTCTCTGACAATTGCGATCTTAAATTTCCTTAGGTCCTATTGAAGTCCTAATTCTTTTATTTTGTTTGTTTGTTTTGTTTTGTGTTTTGTTTTGCTTGAGAAGGCTCTCACCGTGTACTCCACACTGGCCTTAAAACTCATGGCAATCCTCCCGCCTTAGCCTCCCAAATGCTGGGATTATAGGCATGTGCCACCATGCCTGGCAGAAGTCCCAATTCTACTTTTAAATGTGATTACTTATGACCAAGAAAATCTTTCTACTCTCTCAATTTCCATGTACTTATTATTATAATATATAACCTAGCCCTTTTATTTTGTAGAAATGGATTTTGAAATTTAGAGTGTTTTGGAATTAAGAATTTCATTTTTATGTAAGAATTTAAGTTTCATTTTGAAGAGAGCCACAGTGTTAGGCATGTCTGAAGAAAATTTTAATTTTGTAAATAGAAAATATAAAATTCTAGAACAGAGATGAATTACCCACTATTCAGAATGTGTCTGAGGTTAACAGAAGTCTTTTAAGGTTGAAAATATAGAATCAAATCACAGAGATAAATCTTTCAAATGGAAAGGGGAACAAGAAATTGGGGGAAGAGGAGGGGAAGGAAACATAAAAAGAATTAAGATGTGTCACATACATGTGCCAACTCCCCACAATTAATGGAATCTTTATGTACTGTAAACATGTGCTAATGAAAATTGTTTAAAATCTAGTTTGATCAGCTGACTAATGTGTTCAAAATCCTCTAGAATTATACAAGAAAGGATCATAAAATGTTATACTCTAATATTGTCCTTTTTCTTCACCAACCTAAGAATACATCAGAGTAGTCACTAATGTTCTTCCAAATGGCCCCATTCTCTTATTAGGAAGGATGACAGAATTCTCTTTGATAAATATTTCTTAGGAGATCAGCTCATCTATCCTCTTGTTTAAACGATAAGGTACCTATGGCATTTTACTTATGGGTAAGTAAAGAAATTTGCAGCAATAACCAAGAAAATAAGATTCAAGACTTCTAGCGTGATGTATGAGTTTATAGGTACTTTAAATATAACAGTCTCCTTTCTCCAAATGTGCAGTACATGGACATCCGTGCAGTCCTGAAGTGAGATCAAAATGACATATTTTTCCCAGTTCTCCAGACTCTTTCCTTTTCACTCTTGACTATTTTTAATATCTTTCTTTGATAGTTATTACTTCTACTCTCTCCTCTCCCCACCCCAGTTCACCCACAAGCTCGTTAAAATCTAGGTCCTTAGGATAGAGTGTAATAAATTCATCTACATGACATATATCCTTCATCATCCCTCCCAGAGTGCTTGACTTATGCCAGACATGGTGCTGGGCTTTGCTTAGTGCATGGCTTCTCCCAGAAGTCCTTGTAATTTTACAAGATAGAAAGAGAGAAGCCAACAAATTGAATCTTTATTCAAGGGGTAAGAGAGGCTTCTTGTTTCCTTGTATCACTTTATATATAGGCAGTAGTTTATGTCTAAGACCAGCCAGACTCTCCATGGTTGGATCCCTGCCTCTTTTTCATTCATTTACTACAATGACCAGAGCCCTAGAGATTTAGTACTATTTATGAATGTGTACTGACAATGTTATAGAGCCTTCTTCATTTTCCTTTTTGAAGACTGACCTTTTTGTCCTTCACAAAAATCAAATTCTTAATACTGAAACACATAGTTGAAATATTTTTAAAACTTTTATATTTTTGTCTCAAAATCATTCATACCCAGCTCTGAAAATGAGAGAACTCCCATCTCTGGAACAAATTTACTCTCTGACCTTCTCCAATTCTCTAAACTTGTCTGGCCCACAAGTTTTCACATTTTTGAACAGGAAAATTGTTCTTAATAGAGACTGAGACATTGTAGAGTTGGGACCATGCCTTTTAATCTTCCATATGTTAGTGTATAGTGCCTTGTCTCGGGCTCTGCCCACGCAGATGCTCAGGAAATGCTTGCTAACGGAACATTTTTATGATCACTGGTAGAAAGACTGCATAAATGCAAAACACGATTTTTCCCTTGCCCCGAGTTACCCAGGAGCATCATTCTCATTCAGAGATGACCACATTTCAGAAAGTGGGTCTCATAAAACATACAATTTAATGAAGCCATCTGGGAAGATGATTGTCGTATAAATGCAAGATATTGATATTATCTGGCTACTTGGGGAAATACCATGTAAATGAAGGTGCAACCTAGCTCCATAATTCAAATCTATTATTGATGTACACTGTCTTTGGATAATAGACTTTGTAGATTGATATTTCTCACAGATCTGAGGCTACATTTCTATCCTCCTTTACAATTTTGCTGTTTTTGCAATAAGATTTTATTTTTGGAAACCATCTTATTTTTTCAAAAGGAATTTATCAGTATCAACAGAGTCTTAAAAGAGATTTTATATGTGTTTTTATTGGGGTTTTTAAGCTTCTCTTATTTTGAAGCAAGAAACAAAACAAACAAGGCAGGCACTTCTTTCCTGCTTGAATAATTATGCATAGCACTATTCAGTTATTCAGCATCCCAAGTGATTTGACTGCTTTCTTTTGTCTAGCAGGATGGAGTGTTCTACTCCTGATGTTATCTTGATGAAGCCACCCAGGGATCTGTATTCCTTGTAAATCAGTGTCACCTCCTTTCTCTGAGAGACAATTGCTAAAACGGTAGCAAGTGTAGTCACATCAAAAATCACATCAGGATAACCTCCAGCTAGCCGTGAAACTCCCAATATTTTCTGTAGTCTGGGAAGGGAAGAGAGCACTTCCTCTACACTTAAGAATCTCTTACTACCTCTGCTGAGGAAATTGCCACTACCAGTGGAGCAGCCACGCTACCACGTGTGAAACAAAGTTCTAGATTCCTCAGTATCTCCTCAGAAAGAGTGGGACCCAGTATATAAACCTACTTTCTGGAAATATTGAGTCCATTTGACTCTGAAAATCCCCATCGATCCCCTTACTATGTATTCACCATATGATGCACAATCACAACTAGTCATACCACTCTCCCTAGGGGTGGGTGGAGCTCATGGACATTGTCTGGTGGCAGGTGTTGTAGCTTTTCTGGCCCCAAAATCACACACAGTATTCACTTGGCTAGGAGAACATGTACGGCAGGGCCAGAGGGGCAGAGGTAGCAGGCCATTCCTCATATTTTGCCTGACTGATGACTTGAGTGGAAGGGATACATGGGGAGATGGCAACACGTTGCCATTGATCTTTAATCTCTTTCATATTAGATTATGATATTGAAGAAAACTCTTCCTCCCATTCTATTATATCCCTAAACCATGGTTTAGAAGCAAGTATGTCCATGGTTGCAGTTGTATTCTTTATAGCACAGAGGGAGGTTAATGTACTTAGATGTTGGGTAAGGAGGATCCACCACTTCTTTTCCTTAAGTGCTGCTGGAAACTACCATCATTCATCCCTGACGGGACAAGAATAGTCTGAGTTTCAATTTAATGAAGCTAAGGGGAAGTCCAGAGTCTGGGAAGCCACTTAAGCACACGGATTGAAGGGTGCTATAGGCGGACACTGTATGAGGCGCAAGGGCACTGAAGTCACCACGCTGGAAGAGGAGGTACCAGTGTCCATGCCCACACATCCATACACACATGCAAATGCATCCACAAAGCACTCTCGCCGTGCCAAAATATGCCTGGAGGGACTTGGGGAAATCTGCAGTAACGTAAGAGAGCAAAAAAGAGACTATCCACATAAAAGGGTACTAGGCTCAGCGGATGGTAAGGAAGAAAACCCAGTTTAGGCCTTCAGAGAGTCCTCAGAGAGCTCATAGTAGATTTTACATGCACATCTGTTAATATTCACAATATTATTATTAATTTTTAGGAGACCTCAAACTTTATTTTTTGCTATGTTGCAAAACATAAAACTAAATTGCAAAGGTGATGATAAAACGGCCAAACATCCCCAGGAGCTGGAACTCTGACTGTGGGGAAGGCAGGAGCAGAAATGACCCCATCCAAACAACTGGTGGTGTCATCCCAAAGACTTGTAACTTATGAAAACAAGCATATTTACCAAAAGATTTTTGGTGAAAAATATACATGGAGAAAACTTTTTTCATAAAACATCAGGCAATTGTGGCAACCAAACATTTATTTTTAAAAGACCAATAGAACCTGGTCTTCAGATAACTACGTGTTTTCTTAGCTAACTTCAGTGTAGGCATTGCCTCCACAGTGTGGAAGACAAGTGTGGTACAGTCTTTTCCTTGCGTTACGATATCAGTGGGCAGATGAGGTTTTGCACACGGAAGAATTAAGGCGATATAGTTTCACACTGCAAAATACTTTTAAAACTGCCTAATATCTAAAGGTTCCTTGGAGGAAAAAAATATTATAACTAAGAGGTAAAAACTTGCTTTGGAGGCTTTTAGAAATTAACTGGAAGAGAGAAGTGGGCACGATGACAAAGGGCTTGAGATTTGAACATGCGAAGAATTGATAAAGTACTTTCTACACAAACAAAAAGCAAAATCCTTTCTAACCATTACCCCCCAAAGTGATTTTCTATAAACATCAAAAGTATTAGATTGATATATAGCTCATACGCTGTCATGAAAATGTTTGGAAATTTTTGAGTCACAAGTGGATTTATTTATTTAAAAAAAGAAATAGTTTGTTGTGGTTTTTTTCTTCACTGAAAAACATATGGGAAATTATAGAGGGTAAAGCAAAAATCATTCATAAGTCTCCTACGAAGAGCAAATCAGTATTAGCAGTTCGGTATATACTCCTCCAAACACTTTTTATCCATATATACTCACATGTTAACATATTTTTGTAACAATAGAATCATGCTAGAAGTACAATCATTTAATGGATTTTAATTTAATAATAATATATCATTTTGCACACAAATAACATAGATTTAAATTAGTGCAGTTAGTTGAAGAGCATCCTTCAAAACTTCAAATCCAACCAGAACCTGAGAATACAATACCTTCATCCGAATAATGAATGGATTATCTGGATAATTAATACAAAGTGACCTATAACCTTTTGGTCATGTACCTCACCATTGAAACAAGTTGCACCATATTATATATGAAGAGTATTAACACATACTGCTGTCCTTGCACATTATAAAACAATCTCAGAAATTTCAAAAGGATAATGTAAAATTTTAAAGTTTTGGCATTTGCTTTCCATGCTCTAGTAATAATCATTTTGAATATCCTCCACCCTGAACTTCACACACCCCAATTTGAAGATCCTTGGTGATATGATATTCTCAGGGACAAGATGTTCTAAGGAAGGGATAGTGTTATAGCTTGTGTCTAGATGTCCCCGCCTAAGCCTGAAGCAGTCATTTGTGGGTTTTTTTCAGAGATGGCTAAATCTAGAGTACATGATTGATTCATGGTACAATGCTAGGATCAAGGGTGGGTGATTAGTAAACAGACCACTGATTGGTTTGGCACAGGTCTAATTCCAGTAGGCTAGATACAATACATGGAACAGAAAGAGACTTGTCTTCCCTCTTGATTACTTCTAATGCCTGCCCACCATGAATTGTTTCTCCTATGCAATGCTTATCTGCCATGCCACCTTGCCTTGGAGCCAGCCGATTATGAACTGAAACCTCTACAAACTGTGGGCTAAATAAACCTTTCCCTGTTTAACTTTGAGAGTTGGGTATTTCATGTTAGCAGTGAGAGAGAAGCAACTAAGACAGATGGGATCTGGAATTTGCTGATCATCCAAATGCACATGGAGCCAATAAGAAAAATAATTCTGGGGAATGCAAGGATCAATCTGGCACAGAAAGATTGCTCACTATACACACTTTTCTGGATTCAGTTTTAAGATTATACTGCATGAAACTTCTGGCATATACTTCTGGCATGTCCAGGTAGAACTGAAAAACTACCTTCCTTGAATTTTCCTCTGCCTATACAGACATCTAGCATAACAATTACAGTGCTTGATTACAATATTATTTCAAGGGTCTCTTGACTCTAAATTACTAAAAAGCAAGAATTGTGTATATAGTAGGTCCTATCTAAGCCAATAAATTGACAACATTGGATAGATATACAATACATAAATTGGGATATCTTGGAAGCACTGAAGAACAAACAGGAACTGTGAAGAGACACTAACAAAAGCCTATTTGACATATGATTATGTTTAATTAGATTGTAATGTTTGACTTCTTTCCAGCAAATTTCACAGAATTTCCCAGCGAATTCTCCAGATAATTCAACAGAATTCATGGTTGCCTCGCTCCTTTGCACAGCTCTTCTTTTGCTCCACAAAGGAGGGGCACCAGCCCTGGGTTGGGATGTTTATGCATTTGCTAATCATACATTTGTTTTGCCTCTAAGCTCAGTCCTGCCTGCCAAATATAGTTTAGGATGACAATCATTTTCATGCTTCCAGTCAAACAAAGGTTCCAGGAGGATATGGAAAAGAGAACAAAGCCAGAAGTGTAGCATCAACAATAACAAGGGGAAAAAAAAGTAAAACAAGTTTAAATACTCTGCTCCTCATTTTTGCTTTCCTTTTTCAGCCTTTTAGTATTCCTGTTCATCTGCCATTGGTTGGCCCATTGGGGATGGGTTGCAGTGGGTAAACTCAGTAGATATAGTAAATAAGGAGACTCAGTTCTACTTCTTGCTTATATCCCTCAAGAGTCAATTGAGTTCTTAAATCTTTTATTCGTCCTGCTGTGTGTGTGCATCTTTCATGTTAACTTGAAGTCACAACTGGTAACTTCACAATATTTATTTCCACATTTTTTCCTCCAAATCATTGTTTTCAAAGTTGAGTTTCATAAGATGTTCATAGATGTCCCATGGAAAAGCTTCTATAGGGAAGTTAAGAAGTTATCATACATGCTAAAATGATTTCTTTGCAACAGTCTTCTTATGTCCTTTAATTTATGAGTGCCCCTTGTCAATCTTTAAGAGGAATCATGGCTTGTACTACACAAATGTCTTTTCTCTGGAATCATCTGGGAAGACTGGTATTCTAATTAATGCCCTTTAGTAATGCCACCCTTCTGATTCAAGAGTTTGGTTTAAACTTGGAGTTTCTATCATTAGAGAGACGGTCAGATCTACCTTGATCACATGGATAGATGCACAACTCTTGAAAACATGGAGAAAAGAACATAAAGACCCTCTCTCAATTATGCATACAGCTCCAAATTCATTCTATCCATGAGCTCCCATCTCTCTACCCCGGATTCTAAAACAACAATCCTGCAGAAAGATACAGGCTAGAAAAATAGTCTCGTGGAAAGAACTCTAAATAGGTCTCCATGGTTTTAGGAATATACTGCTCAGGACCTGATGTGCACATAAGCTCTCCTGATTGCTTGTCAGAAGTAGAAATTCTCTTCCCTCTTGGAGTTTTTTATGGAGAGTCTCATTTAAAAACTGTTTACCCTCAACACCTTCACACAGATCCTTCATGTGATATGTAGCTCTGATTTACACTGTACTTCTACCAAAAAATGCTCCCTCTCAACCCATTTCCCACATAGTCTTCTGTCTGCCGCTCTTGCCTGTAGACACCCCTCATCCTTTCCAGCCTATTATGGTTTATACCTACATGTCCCCCACAAAGCCTCTGTGCTCATAAGTGGAGCTTTTCAGAGGTGGTTTGATCCAGGGTGTATGAATGTGGATTCAAGGTGTGTGAATATGTATTAAGGGTGTGATAACTAAATTGGTTTAGCATAGTCTGTGGATAATTGGAATGCCAAGTTTGTTCCTGGTGGTACCACCCAAAAGGCTTGTAGTTTGGATGGATTCAAAGGGAAAGGGAGGCTTCCTGCTCCGCTTGCTGCCTCCTGCATGCTCAGTTGTGGACTGTTTCTCCTCTGTGATGCTCCTCTGCTGTACATCTTGCCTTGGAGCTGGCCGCCTATGTACTGGCAGCTCTACAAAATGTGATCTCAAATACACTTTTCATTCTGTAACTAGCAAGTTCTTGTTCCTTTTGTCTTAGGAACAAGAAACGTAACTAAGACACACCCACTTGTAACACTCCTTTATTTTTCTGAAATCAACATTTTAATGCCTATACCAGAGGTGAGCAAAGTAGTATCCTTCAAGCAAATCCAGCTCATTTTCCTTTTTTGTAAATGTAATTTCATTGGAACACCATGCTCATTCCTGTACATACTGAATCTGCCTTTCTTACTTCAAGAGCACAACTGAGTATATGTGACAGAGAATGGATAAGCAGCAAGCCTAAAATATTTACTCTGTCCTTTACAAAGAAAGTTTGCTGAACTCTGTCTATGCCATTTCTCTATTACTTATCAGATGCAGCATTAGAACTTCAGTGTTTCTGTATCTTTTTGATGGGTTCTAAGCTCCTGAGAGCAGTGTGCATGATTTGCCCTTTTTTAAACTTTTTTTAACACCTAGCCTGGAACAGGTTATCAAAACCTAGCCAAATGCTTGACTTTTTAACTGATGTTTTGAATGGGTGGAATTTATCCCAAATTCTCCACACAATGTTCCTGGTGCCAAAAAAGAAAAAGTAAAAGAAGTCATGTTTCCTTTTCATACCATTTCCATCTACTGGTTCAAGATTGAAAATAGGCATAATCTGTTTACATCACTTAGTGTTTTACTTACAGATGAAGTGCTTCTTATGGGGACAACCATATATTTCTCCATGATAACGCACAAGGTATTGTCCTCTTTTCTTGCAAAATAAACTGCATAACCTTAATACTTCCCCATATACAACACACTAATTCTGGTTATCAAAACAAGGTTGCAGATCCCCACCCAGCATACATCTATGCACACATACACTCCTTAAAAGCTCTGTGTATACCAGAAAACAGAATATAAAGTAGCAATAGTGGAAAGATTCTCTGATGGCCACTGGGCCAGTCTTATTCATGCATCTCTGAACCCCAGTCCAGCTTCATGCATGTGGCTGGAATGTGCTCCCCTCTTATCCCAGGCAGGATCACTCTGTGGTGGCCTGTCTTTCTAATACCAGAGGTTGTTTAGTAAATAAGCCAATGAAGGAACAGACTGGAGGGAGCAAGAAACAATTTGCAAGCCTAGTATCTACTCTGAAGATGTCTCCTACTAAGAGCTGTCAAGGCAAATGAAACTCTTAAGCTCAAACGTGCTGAAAGAAGATTTTTGTTTTCAATAAAACAACAAGGAAATCCTCTTTATTTGTGGCTTTTATATACTTAGATGGAGGTTAAATCAGATACTCAAACAATCTTTAGCTTTTTTAGTGCTAAGGAGCAGGTCCTAAAGTTGTATATGTGATTAATACATGCACATCTGCCTTCTCACGGTTCCAAGTGTTTGTAAGCATTTGGCTGAATTACTACTTTGTATACATATACCTTCTATTTGTTGTACCACAAATAGAATTACCTCATAAAAGGAAAGGCAAAATTCTCAGAGCTCTCCTGCAGTTGATTTCTACTTCCACTCCTTCCAGCAGGCCTCCTTATCTTTGTTTCTCAATAAATGTGAGCCTTGACATGGGCTTAGATGCGATATGATCCTCCCTTGGCCTGGCCCTGTTTGGTGGCCCAAGCAAAAAGATTCTGATTTTTCTATTGTTAAATTACCAGAGTATATACATTCATGTCTATAGAAAATAGCCTTTTATAATACTAACAATTTTCTGCAGTTATAATTTTCATGGTGTCTACTGGTTGAGAGATGATAGGACTTATTCATAGAATTTACACTCTGGTGGTTTGATAAATACATAACACGTTGAAAAGGAGTCTCATGCAAAAGTAAACATTATTCATCAGTGCTTTAGTTTCTCTTCTATTTGCATTCAGCTGAGCGGTATTGTAAGTCTTTGTTTGATTTTTATTTGTTTTTTCATGTATTGGACTTTCTTTCTAGATTCTTTACCTAATCCAATCCAAACAAGAGCAGCACATAAACAACTCTAACTATGACATGGGGGAAATGTGTATATCCTTTATATTATCTTTTGTTCACATACTGAGACTATGGAAGGCAAAATGTGGTGAGGTGCTGTTTAATAGCATGTTTCATGCTTATCGGTAATTTTTTCCCTCTGACCTTCTGCCTCAGACAATTAATTTTCTCGAACTGCTCACACACTGGAAGAACGTGGAGGGGGAATAATGTTAGCACTAGTGAATATAATCTTGGAAGGAAAGCTGTGCAATTATTCAGAGACCTAATCTTATCTCTTGTTTCATTTTCGCATCACAAGTCTACACTTAAAAGCATTAGACATACTGTGCTGCCGCCCCACACCTTCAAACCCCAGTAGACACATGCTGCTAAGCGCCGCCAGGAGGGAAAGAGCTTGTAATGAGAAGTGTGAGGGGATACGTGCTTCATTCATCATTGTGTTCACTCCAATATTGGGGCTCTTGTTGTCAGCAGGGTTCGTGGCGATGTCATCACGGCTGGCATAAATCTTCGTCGGCGCGGGTCGGACTGATGCCCGATTAAAACTCGGCTTTCACCTAATCACACAATGACCTTTCAATGTCTTTAATTAACCTCTGACCCGAACCACGCCAAAGTCTTGTTGGTAGGTAAATCTATGGCATGACATTTGCTTATGACACTACATTTGTCTTGGTTTAATCGTTGTACCTTTCAGATTATGGCTTGAATGAAATACAGCTGGGACTCGTGTTAATAGTTGGATTAATTTTTAAAAGGTTAGAACATAATATTTTCCTCTGAGTTCCCAGTGATATCTTTGCCAACATTTCCTCCTGGGGAGTTGGGATCCCCATTAGAGTATGTCTAGGTGAGCCTTCAGTTTCAAGAATCATGTCAGCTTTTCTACCCAAAGAGTTCCTTTTGAGTGGCCTGGGGGCCAGAAGCGTCCTAGGTCCTACGTAAGACCAGAGGACAAAAGGTTTCAAGTGCGTTGTAGGCTCACATGTCTCAGACAAAACAATGTGGCGATGGTATGAGATTAAAAGGGGGTGGAAGTAGAGGAAAACTTTTATCTCACTTTAGGAATGTGCTTGTCAATTCTAGTTTGTTTGTTCCTCAGGTCCTGAGATTTCTTTGCATAATATCAACTCTACTTCATTCCTCCACTAAGTGCAATCCAGTTGGGAACTCTTGTCTGAATTAGTGAATATTTAAAGTGTAAAATATTTATAAAGAACTGTAATTGTCTTATGCACAAACGGAGTTACAAATTGAACTGATTACTGATTCATCTATGCTCACTAGGTTGTCTAAAAAGGCAAGTTGTGATTAGCCTATAAATGATAATGTTGTGTGAATAAAAGTTTGAGCTACCTGAGATTTATTGAATTTTATACTCAATCAGAAGTCCCATGAAGAACTTAAACTAGATAATCTGTCAGGTCTTTTTCAGTTATAAAAGTATACGATTCAGTATCTCAACATAACAAATTCTGGGTTTATTGGGTCTGAATTTAAAAAGTTTTCCTGCCTTTAAAATACAATTTAAAAGTTATACTGTAAAGACTTCAGGAGCTGAAAATTGTGCAGGTGTCCCAGTGGCCTTTGCCCTCTTGCCTGCCTCCTCCTTCCCCTTGAGTGTCTGTTGACTCACCTGTAACATAAGGATAGTGATGCCTGTCAGTAAAATTGTTGTGAAGATTAGTTTAAATGTACATTTACCCCTCATGCAGTAATGCCTAATTCACTGTAGATGCTGTTGTATCAGTTAGCATCTGCAGTGTTTTCCGATAGATATTACCTCTTAGGCTGGCACACTAGCCTTGCTTAATCTCTTGCTCTAACCTCATACAATATAGTGTCATGGCTAATAATCTTGGAGTCCCTCAAAAACTCACATGACGCTGAGTCACCAACTTACTGCCTGTAGCATCATGGGAAATTTATTTAAGATTGTAATATCACAATTTCTCATCTATAAAATGGGCAAATAAATGTATCTAATTCATGGGCACATTAAATTAGAAAAAGCATGAAAGGCGCTGTATCCAATTTTTCTCAATAACTTATCCCCATTACCTAGCATAGGACCTAGTACATAGTAAGCACTCAAAAAGTATTAACTAAATATCTAGCTATTATATGTAATTTACTATTTAATTATATAATAACATGACATATAATACTGTCATCATCATTACTACCAATCAACTTTGTTCTAATTCTGTCTCCCTGTTTTCATTGGTATAAGAGTGCCAGTTACATTTTTGATGAAGATACTTTTTGTTTAGGCCTTAGGCTGATGTGTGGAAGTGATATTTACTAATGATATCTATTTGACCTACTCATTTAAGAAGTATTTACTAAGCAAGTGTCTTATGTCTACCTCTGGGATACATCGCAAAGCTAAAAGACAGGTAATCACAGCTGTCATGGGGCAGAGAGTCTCTGAGAGACAGACGTTAATCAAAGAAGGAACTAACAAATGAATAATTGTGTGACATTGCCGAGAAGCATGAAGGAGAGATATGCAGCTAGATGAGGGGGCTTTGATGCAGTCAGGGAAGCCAGCTAAAGTCTAAAGGAGAAAAAGCAAAGGATAGAAAAGCCTGACCACATGGAGGTTTGTAGGGCATGTTACAAAATTCCTTCCTCCTAAATCAGTACAAAATAGAGGCTAGCGGCATGATGAAATCTGTGTTTCCAAAAGCTTACCTTGATGACCATATGGAGAGGTATCGTAGTAAGAGGAGGAGGTGCAGGGAGAAGTTAATGTCAGTAAATTACACTCTATAAAATACCAGGAGGGTAATCTTGGTAATTCTTTCTTTGAATTCCAGAAAAGAAGTTAGACGGATGTCTTTTTCAAAGGCACCAATAAAGCAGAGGCAAGAACTACTGCCCTGTACCACCACACAGATAAACATTTCCTTTCAGGAGTAGCATCAGGACTGAGGACCACAGGATAGCACACTGGCCTCTGAAATACTGTTCTCCTCTGCCCTTGGTGTGACTACAAGAAAACAAGGCAGTCACATCCAGCTGGTGGTTTAGGCCATTAGAGCCCAGCTGGGATTTACACTGATGAGGCAGGGCTACAACACAATTAGACTTAGGAAACCCTGCTGAACCTTAGGTTCAACCAGAACTCAAAACAAAGGGAAATCCACCTCTTCCTAAGAGAGTTCTCGTGACAATCAAACTCGTAATGCAAAGGTGAGTAGGTTATTCATTTTCATCCCGCAAATATTTATTCAGCTCTTATCATGTGCCAGCCACCTCCTAAGTATTAGATGATAAAAAAAAGCCTCTAGAGGGACATGTGCTACATCATATGATTTAAAGGGATTGGCTCACCACACGTGGTGGCACACACCTATAATCCCAGCACTGGGAAAGCTGAGACAGGATTCTTGTGAGTTCAAGGCCAGCCTGGGCTACATAGTGAGTTCAGAGGCAGCCTGAACTACATATGGAGACCTTGTCTGTAAATCAGTTAATTAATTCTTTAGTAGGCTAACATTATAAGGCTCTAAGTGTAGCACGCTATATACTTGCACTTTATACAAGAATTTCGATTTGATCAAGACAACTCCACTAAACAGAAAAGATAATCTCTACTGTAGGGTACTGAAGTTTGAACCTAGATACACAGACCACAAAATCCTTGATCTTTTGATACTCCTTGTTATTCCCCAAAAAGGAGCCTTATTCAGAAGCAATTCACCAAGCAGGCCAGATAGCATCCATCATCAGTGAGTTTCCTTTGTGCTAAGATTTGCTATCTTAAGTATCCTCCTTTTAAAACCACAGCAGGGTTCCTCCATCTCAGCACTATTAGTATTTTTGGATAAAATGACCCAGTGTAGAGTGTTCAGCAGCATCTGAAGCCATGATAAGTGAGAGATGCCTTTGGATGTTGATGAATGTTCCTGGGGGTAGTCAGGGCATCATCCTTGGTTGAAAACACTAGTAGAGTACACAGACAAAGAACCACGTTCTGAGAGTCACCACCTTGTGAAAGGTACGCAGAGGAGAAGTTAGTGTGAAGGATCAACAGAGCAAGCTTCAAGAAAGAAAGGGTTGGCCAGCTGTGGTAGGGCACATCTGTAATCACAACATTTAAGAGGCTGAGGCGGGAGGATTGCTGTGAGTTGGAAGCCAGCCAGGGCTACATAAACAAGTTCAAGGCTACACTACATAGCAAGGCCATGTCTCAAAATAAGAAAGAGAGAAAGAAAGAAAGAAAGAAAGAAAGAAAGAAAGAAAGAAAGAAAGAAGAAGAGAGGAAGGAAAGAAGGAAGGAGGGAAGGAAGAAAGAGAAAGAAGGAAGGAAGGAAAGGAAAGAAAGAAGAAAGAACAAAATGGTTGGCAAGCTCAGCTGTTCCCAGAAAGTTCCATAAGATATATGTGGAGAAAAAAGAATAAACTTTGAGTCTGGTGATGAACCTTAAGGAGTACAATTTCAGAGGACTGGCAGGGGCAGGAGTCTAGCAGTGTATAAAATGCATAGGGATGGATTAGGAAGAGTAAATTCCTCTTTCAATAAGCTTGAGAACATTGCAAGAGTGAGGCTGTGTAAACTCTGGGCTGAAGACTGAAAGGACTAGAAGTGTCTGCTTTCTGTATCTCAGAATACTCTGAGCTGTGGAAGCTATCAGGTGTTTGCCCAGCCTGAGAAAACCATCCTGTGATCATAGTCTCAGCTGCACCAAGACTTCCACCCATCCCATCCAGGGCCCGAACTGCAAGTGAGTCCCTGACCAGTCCAACTACCTGCTGACACCAGTGAGTGATCTAAGTCAAAGCTCCCAGGAGCAGAATCTGCCCAGGCAATCCCTAAAAAATCATGTGGTACTCTGAAATTATAAGGTTTAGAATGGTTTGTTACCCAGCAGTGTGTACCTGAAACACATTTGCAGTGCTAATGCCAGTTTCCTTTTCCCACTCATAGGGTTTAAAGAACAAGGATAATGGCTAAATGCCCTCCAGGCCAGCAATTCCCACTGCTCTGTAATTGCTCTAAGCACAAGTGATTGGTGTGAGACTCTAGACCCAAACAGATTCAAGGTTAATTCTTAGTTTCACCCTGTTCGGACTTTGTAAATGGAGACCTAGGCATAAAGTATTATCAAGATTGAATGAGGTGCATTTATGAAAGCATTTATGTAATACCTACACAGTAAATGATGGCTAATTTTTTTTTAATCTAAACTGAGAGTTTTTCCAGCAATGGACAGCAAATAATTACATTCTTCATAAAATTGCCCTCACTTTAACTTCATGAAATTTTGCATTAAATTCATCTCTTTCTGGGGTTTCTCCTCTTACCTTCTGCTTCTTCACAACCACAAACTTAGATCTGTTCCTTGTTGCCTTCTTGTGGCTTTCAACCTCTATTTCTTATTATTTGACCTACAAACCTTCATATGAGAGAGAGAGAGAGAGAGAGAGAGAGAGAGAGAGAGAGAGAGAGAGAGAAGAGAACGAATTCCTCTAAGCCACAAGTTCCCATGTGGGAAATGTTTATATGAAAGGATTGACTTCTGAATGTCATTTTAGCAGCCACAAGAATTTCAGCTCCAGTCTGTATAACTGTAAATCACTACTGTTGGAAATAAGTTACAAAGCAAGCAGGAGAGGGAAAAAGAAGTATGTACTGGGAATATAAAAAAACAGAGTAGAAGGCAGGGAGGAGAGGTTTTTGCATGAAGTATTTGATGGAAATTGTAAAAGAAAGAAAAGAAAGGAAGAGAAAAGAAAAGAGAAAAGAAAGGAAGGAAGAAGCCTGATACTCTAGCTCGCAAAGGGTTGCTCTGAACCAGGCCCTAGGCAGAGCTGAGGTGGTAATCCTACTTACTAGACAGCTATTTCAAAGATGCAAAGTTAGCCAGGAAAGAAGCCCAAGGCCTTTTCTCTATTACATACCCAAACTACTCTGCCATGCTGGACTCCCAGGGGACTTGGTTGTAGGTGTTAATAATTCTGAATCAGAACATTGCTATACATTGAACATTTAGGTAGAAAACACACAGAAAGAACATTTAGATAGAAAAGAACATTTAGATAGAAAACACACATTTTGCCTAAAGAACCAACATCCTGGTGATCTCCAGGAGGGAAATTCTGCAAAGTTGTTAGTAAGCAACGAGTGTTAAGATAAAAGCAATTATGTATCGCCCATTATAAATAATTTAAGTAGGTGGATGTCACTAGAAATGTATTTATTATGCTTTTTTTCGTATCACCTTGAGAATTATAAGAGGAGTGGCAACCTGTGACTCTTAACCCCAATTTTCACGTAATTCTAAGTTCCTTGTTTTCCATGGTCATTTCAAGAAATAACTGAGGATTAAAATAGTGTGTGGGGTGGGGGTGGCAGGATGACGATGACACTAAGAAACTGTGGGTCTAACAGAGTGGTAGCCAGTAGCCTGCTTGTCCATCTGGATCTGTTTGATGCCATGGAACAGGTGGAATTCATAGAAATAAAATAGATTTGATGCCTTTGGGGTCAAAACAATTACGTATGTCTGCCTTGCTGAGAACTACTCCCCGCCACCACAGGGCACAGAGCCAGAGACCAATCACACTTAGTGTCTGCAGAGGTTCCTTTGAGGAAAATGACTTCCCACTCAACCCTATTTAGGCCTTCTTGCAGCCAGGACTTTTCTGGGCAGAGGCTGAGTGTGAGGGGAGAACAGGAAGGAGAGCAACCACATCTCACATTCATAAAGGGCCTGGACGTTAGACTTTTGACATTTTCTCCAAATGTAGTTACATAAACACTGTACTTTGGAAGAGTTAAAATAAGAATTTATTAAATATAAATATTTAAATCTACCATACAGTTTTATCCCAGTTTTTCCATCTCTTCTATTTATAGTATTTATGGATCATTACAAATGGAAGTGTTTTGGGTTCACGCCATCTTTCATAGACCCTGTCCAGCCCGCAATCACCTATGGCACTTGCCACAAACGAGTGAAACTTCTCAGAATAAAGGAACTAGGTAGACGAGAGGCTTAGAGTGAGAGGAAATGAATATGCAGGGGATGCATGTGGGTCTGGAATTTTGTTAAGACCCTCTAGAAGGTATGCCCCTCAAGAGCTGGGCTCTTCCATCTGCCTAGCTCCAGCTCATTGTACAGACCTACGACACAGTAGGAGCTCAATGCATGTGTGTTGAGCAGGTAAATGAATGAATGAATGAACAACACTAACCCAGACAGGTGATTCTTTATGCAATATATGACACTGTCAAGTTCAACTATCTCCAAGGGAATCATTTGTCGATGGAGTAGGCAAATTTTCAATCTGAAGCTGACTTTAAACCATTGCTCAGTCCAAATGCCTAGCTAAAGGAACATAAATGATTCTTAATATCCAACCAAGGAAAATGTAAGTGGAAGAGGGGCTCTGCAGCTGGAAAACTTGGAGCATATTCCAAACCCAATAAGAAATTCCTTTTTGATTGTCAATTGTTTGGGATTACCTGAGCCTAGGTCACAGACTATTGATGTGGATAATCAAGAATTGACTGCACACACACACGTGGATCCTAAGTCTGCATGGACTCAGGCGTGCCCTCAGTGGCCTGATCATACACTTCACTATTCTCTACCACACAAAGCCCAGGGCAGGAATAGAAGGTAAACCTATACCAAGCCTGGGTGTGAAACAGAGGACTTCTACTACCTGAAAGATAAGAGCTTCCCTGAGAGCTACAAGAATGAATTGGGGTTTGTTATAAACTCTACAACCAGAGTGAAGGTGAGTAAGAGTTAGGGGCTCATGGAAAAGGAAATCAAGTATTATTTGCTCCAGCTGCATCTTCTTAATCACTATGGCCTCAGAATTGCCTGTCCTAATGCATCCCATGCATTAAAAGCAGGAACAACAAGGCACAAGGTTGGAGAGAGAGAATTTCTGCTTTGGGCACTGTTGCTTCTTGTCCTCACCTCTGAGGCCCTTGCACTTGGCCTCTACTCCTCAGTCATTCCCAACCTTCCCCTAACAGCTTCCCCTGGGAATGATCTACATGCACAGCCTCTCCTCCTGCCCCATAACTAATTTCTCATTCCACACTATTCTGTGCCCTCAGCCTTCAAAGGTCAAATCCAGGATAATTTGATGAATTAATGTGGGCTTTCAGATTAACATGTTAATGGGTACTCTTTCCAACAGGAGTTTCCAAAAGTTGGCCCTTCTGACCCATCAGAGCTCAGGGAGAAGGCGTCAGAGATAGGGTAGGTGCGGCATAACAGAAGAAATTGTGAATTGAAGCTCTCAGCTACTTTTGGCTTCTTCCAACAGGATCTGTCTGCTAGAGGTGGGCAAGGATCTGGATTTTCTCAAGTGAGGGATGAGTCTAGAATGTCATTTAATACATTTTTACCCCAGTGGCTCCTCAGGGCATTTTATAGCCCTTCCACTTCATTATTCTAATTTCCTGAGAGCATTTAAACAAGTATAAAGGGACTCAACTGAAGACATATACACAGCATCATAATAAGTGCAGGAAAGGGATCACTACGAACAGGTAGTTGTGTGGCATTCCAAGGAGGGAGGGCCCTGGATGTACATGCACCGAAGCTCTGCCTTCATGGCAGAGCTGTCTTAAGGCATTTTTAATCTCACCAGAAAGAGTGGGATAATTTATGCGTTAACATTTTCGTTTAATGTGGTTAGCATTTTCCTCATTTATAGCTAATTAGGTTAAGCATGCATGGGGAGCCAGGGAGAAAGGCTTTTAGTGATGCTCTAAGTGATTAGTTATTTGAATAAAGTAAAGAATCTCTAAAAGATGGAGTCCTGGCACATGTTAAACAGGCTTCCCTGCTCAGTGTGAGAATCAGCCCGTTCTAGTTTTAAAGAAGCTGTGGTCATTAAAGCATTTACTAAGGTAAAATGATACAGAATATTCTGAACACTGTAAACAAATGGGTGAAGGTTGAATATACTGGATATTTGGTTTCCTGGGAGCCACCAGGCAGAGCTTTGGTCTTTTGAGTCACACTAACTTGCTAGGGCCCAGGCATAAAGTGATAGCTATGGTTAAGAAACATTTCTTTGGAGCTTGGGTACACTAAATTAGAACAATAATTGCCTCTCCTCCCTCTGGTGGTGTTGTTATAATTAAAGAAAGTGTATGCATGTCACCTTCACAAACAGTGGGCATAAACGGTTGTGGCTATTGTTTTGTTTTTTTTTAGGAATTTTTTTTTTTTTTTGGTGGTACTGGGGATCGAACTCAGGACCCTGCACTTGCTAGGCAGGCGCTTATTCCACTGAGCTATATCCCCAGCCCCGTGGCTATTGTTATTAGATCATAAGATCATAACTATCCCCTCCTGTGCTTTACTAAACCATACATTTTACTCATGCTTTGTTTTCTTCCTTTTAACCAATCCAGACCTCTTGCATTTGTGGCTGCTATCTAATGCAAACAAAGTGCAAGTCCAGATATATATCTTTCCTTAAGCTTACTGCGGTTGGAAGAGTTTCAAATACGAATTCCTTATCAACAATTTTCAGCAAACAGAAGCTTAAGTAACAGGAAGTCCACAAGGTACAGAGTACAGTGTTTGTCTCATGATGTATCAGCTTTAGGCGTCCTGAGAATTACAACAGACTTTCCCATTCTGTGCACAGATGGTCAAGTGTGGCATCAGAAGAAAGGTCCAGGACCTAGATTAGTCCATTCATATTAGACCTACCTATGTGGCCTGTGTGAGTTCCCAGGCTCTAGAGTTCTGTTTCACTCTTTGTAAAGACTATCTTCATGAAGTAAATGAAATAATTTAAAGGAAAGAATTACAGATCTCAATCTACTAGTCAAGGAATTAGTTTTTCAGACACAATATTTTGATGGAGCAGGAGATTGTTCATACTAGCCAAACTATGCAACCAAGCAACATGTCTTTTGACGTATGAGTGGGAAGGTGTGGCATACATACACGATGGAGTATTCATCCATGAATTGGAATGAAATTCTGTTATTGGGGCAATGTAGGTGGAACAGTGTGAGGCATAGCATGTTCAAGGAAATAAGCCAGGCACAGAAGGACAAGTATAACATTTTCTCACTCGTTTGTGGAAGCTGGAAGAACCAAAGGGCAGGAAGTGATTGATAGGGATTGGGAAGTAGGGAGAAAGGTTGGGTAACAGGTACCAAATACAATGGATCAGGAGAAATTGGTTCTTATATTCTACAGCACAGTGAGGTGACAATTTCTGATGTATTTTTAAAAAACTACAGTCTAGTGTTGTTTGAGGAAATGGAAATGCTAACTATCCTGGTTGGCCCATTGCATTGTATACATGTATTGCATTGCTACACCATATCCCACAAACAGATATGAATGTGTAAAATTTTCAAATTACAACAATTTTTTAAAGGATTGGTTGTTTTACACATTTCTCTGACTAGCTTCTGATTCAGCTTCTTCTCCTTTACAACTTCCTGGTGAAGGAAATCAGATTTTTTTTGGAAGAACAGTGGGTTTTGTGCTCTGTAGCCAGGGTGACTGAGGTAAGGACATCAGTCTCCCCTCTGCAATGGCTAAACCTGCACAAAGCCCGCTCACAATGCCAGCATGGAGGTACAGTAAGGTTAAACAAGGCCTGGCACATAATTGTGTGGAACAACTTTCAGTTCCCTTCCTTGGCAACAACCGAACCAGAAAAATGGTAGATTTTCAAGACTCCCTCTAAATTCTTGAATAGACTCCTAAAAGTATTCAGTAAGAGAGGCTTTTGATCTTTCTCTTCCATAGAGCTCCCTCCCTGACCACCATGGCAGTGCGGTCCATGAAGACAGTACCTTTAAAACAGTGTGAAGACCCCAGTGAGAAGGTGTCATTGCTTTCCAGATTCCTAGACACTTCACCAGCTTCAGGCAGCTGGTCTGCAGAGGAACAGGTGAATATTTTTTCCATTCTTTTAGTTCAATTCTAATTGTACGGCTGGAGATGCCTTCAATGGATGCTTTTTTTTCTTGGTAAATTTCCTTGGGGAGTGTACCCCAAGACCTCCTCTCTTTGTGATAACTTATTCTGGCCAGCAGAGCCAGGGTCTATTCATTACATTTCCCAACCACCCCCCTCTGCAACCCTACCAGGAGGAGCCCTGCTGCAGTTGCTGATGACTAGAGAATTACTCAAGTGTGAACTGTTTCACTGTCTGTCACTTTGCTCATTAGGCAAGTGAGAAAATGTATCTATGGCCTTGTCTCACGGTCCTCATTAGCTTAGAGGAGCATTTTTACTTCCCTTATTTGTTTTAAAGATAAATGCATAAGAAACAGGATTCAGTCGGTGTTCCTCAATATAATTTTAAGAAGCAAAGGCCTGGATAATCTTATTATCTTCCCAATAATTGTGTTGTTCAGACGATAGGGAAGGGTAATTGCCTCTACTGCATTTCCACCCAGGGTAGAGGAGTGGAATTGTGTGAGCTGTTGTAAGGATTTAAGTCTTCAGCATTGAGGGAAGATAATGGTGCTTTCAAAAATGTAATAAACAGATAGCCCAGTAAGGACAACTATATAAACTAATGAGCCTTTGCTCTTACAGTGTTTCCATCTAATACCCTTGTCCTGTGTGTAGAAAATATAATATTATTACTGAATTACTATCTTTGTGTTCAATGCAATTCTATTTCTACCTGCAGATTTAGTAAAAGGTCAGGTTTTTGTTTGTTTGTTTGTTTGTTTGTTTGTTTTGGGCCAGGATGGTAATTGGGACAGATATGTGGGCATATATTTAAGATTTGATTTTTATGGAGCATTCTTTATAGGTATTTATGATTGTTTCTCATCTGTAGATTTATTTACTGAGATGATAAAACAGAGCTGAGATCACCCAGTATCATTCAAGAATTTGACATTCTGGTTGCCTTCTTGATAGAAATGTGTCAGCCTATTTCTTGTTTGCTGCGCTTGACTTGGGGTGCTTAGGATCCATTTTTGTTCAGTCACAAAAGTGTTGTTCCAAATTCATTAGCATCTGTGTCGAGTCCCAGCCCAGATACCCTGTGGCTCATGATTTAAGTGGAGAACGTTTGTCCCACAGGACTAAAGGAAGCCAAATGTGATGTTCTTTCTGTTTGTTTTTGTGTTTATTTGTCTTGTTTTTTGTTTTACTTAAGCACAAAACTTCTAACACACATGTAGCCTATCAGGGCTGGTATCAGCCTTTCATATCATCGGAACAAACAGATGAACTAGACTAGTAAATATTCACAGTGTGTTGCTGTTTATTTGCATTTTCAGACCTGAATCTTGAAATCTAAGAAGTGTGGATAAAGAAGCATTCTCCTATTTTTAAGCTTAATTCTTTTAGTAACAATGCTAGTTGAAATGCCTGAATTTTCATCTCCTTTAACCATTTTCTTCATTCAGAGAAATGAGAATGTGCATAACCCATTCAAGGGAAATATAATGCATTATTATAATAAGGCTCGGCCTAAGTAGCTAATCACTTTTTATTAACACTTTTTGGCCCAGGGAGTTGGGATTTCTCTAAGCTGACTGTCAGGCCAGGGATCCTGGGAGTCTATATTAGTAATTAGCATTACAAGATCTTGACTCCTGGGGTGATTCAAATTAATACAAAATAAAAGTGCAAATTTCCAAATAGATTTGAAAGCTACCTCTATTATTAAATTTCTGTTATTAAAGCCCTTTCCAGCTAGTATGACAGGAGTCCAACGCAGAGGGTTTCCTTAAATATCTACACAACTTGTCTTGGATTCTTTAAAATTAAATAAAAGAGCTCACAATGAAAGATCAAAAGAATTTTCTGTACAATTGAGTTACGCCTTGGCAGTAAAGTTTTCCAGCAAACCAAATCCCTACAAAGCAATATTAGTTTCATGGTCACAGTTGCTTTTGGACTTTCCTTGATACACTTGGCAGCTATCTTCAGAACATCCAAAGAACCGCTGGCAACATCAATCACTCATTTCGTAGGCAGGAGCTAAGAGGCGACAGGAGGGCGCTTGGCATAATACCATCTCTCCACTATGGAGCCCTCCCAGGCAGGAAAAAAAAGAGAAAAGAAAAGAAACGGTACAGCATAGAGACATTATGGAGCACTCCCCTTCGGGTAAGGCTCTACCAATGTGTGCATAACCTGCTTTCTCTAACCGTGTCTTTAGCAGGCTAAGTGGTTAATTGTTATTGATCAGCTCTGCCCACTGTTCCAATATCAGTCATGATTGAAAATAATCTCAGTATCCTTCATTAAGCATGCATCTGTTTCCATGGGAATGCATTGTAAACACAGAAAGCTGCTTGAGTGTTATTGGCTTCCCTGGTAGCACCGGCACCGAGGGCTGTGGTTGCCCGATCTGTCATAGTTAATCAACTCTCATCTCTTAACACTGGCTGCAGTTATCAATGAGGTAAGGATTAATATTCTGGGCGAAGCAGATGATAAATCATTTGTATATAATTAGTGTACAGCAAGGTTACAGCTGACATGAATTTTTATCTTAATTATGAGAGAAATTTGTTCCATTAATTTAATTTAGTTTGCATGAGTGGCTAGACACCTAACAAAGTTAATCTTACACCTGTCATTACGACATTAAGGAGAAAGCCTCGTGTTGAGGTGCTTGCCTCAGATCTTCCTGTGGATGAGGATAATGTTGTTCATCCTGATGTGAAAATAGATGATCGTAGACAGAAGATGTAAAGTCGACTCTCCTTAAAGTGTCCCAGGGGATTTATGGGAGAATACTGAAGCAACTCAGCTCACAGTGCTCTGCTTTGGATGCCATATTCTCTTTGCCAAATTACCTTATTCCTGCCTTGTAAATCAGGTGGAAGTCACTAGGCACAAAAAAAAGAGATTTGTTCTTTCTTTTTTAATGTATATATGCTAAATGCAGTTCTTCCAACCAAATACAGCATTCCTAACAACGAACTCCATTTGTATCATGTTCAATGAATTAAGAAACCTGTGCTTGTTTAGGTTGTCTAAGTGCTTCTTGTTTATATTCTCACTGAATAGAAGAATTACTATAACTTGACCTATTATTCAAATGGTGATTTTGCAGATGTCCTAAAAGCTTCAGAGTACCCTACATACCTAAACTCTGTGCTAATTATCCAAGTAATCACTATATCTGACCAATCATATCTGATTGGTAGACTAGGTGATGCCATTTATGCAATAGAATCTGACATTTTCTCATGATTGGCTACATATTTAAGATTTTTAAATAAAAATTTAAAACTTGTTGGCTTATTTAAAATAAATTTCTTTATATAGTTACCTTTGTTGTAATTACTTTGCCCTGATGTCTGGCCTGGTGTAGGGAAAATCTGTAAAGGAAAAAAGTCAGAAAGTCACAAAGGTAGTAACATAATCCCCATAACTAGGATGACGAAGGAGCGGATTCCAGTAATGTTGAAACAGAACTGAAAACAACCTCATGGAAGAGCCCATTTCTGAAATTGCATATTTGTAACATAAGCTCTGGTTTCCAAAGGAGTGGGCTCTTGCATTTAGAAAACCCAAAATAAGCCTGCAACTGAAACACTAATTGCACAGTAACTCAGATTAATGTATTGTAATATTAGTCCACAATTATCACTTGAAGATAGGGTCAAGAAGTGTATAGTTGGTTATTCACAAGAAATGACTGATTTAAAAACAAAGAGCTCTAATGGAATTCAATAGTGCTTTTCAGTCATTCTACTTGGCATCTCTATTACCTGAGATGATTCACAGTCCATTATGGGAGCTTCCATGCTAATAGAATGTCTATCTTCTGTAATACAGACACATCAGAGCACTAACGGGGAATCTGTCACAATGAATTTCACCTAGATTTCACTTCATCTCTTCATGGACTGTAAAATTTGCTCTTGTACAATGCCTAAATTTACTGTGGGTAATTGAGAGAAGTCTATGGGTGCAGCAGCACTAGGGAAAAAGCAGTTTTCCGAAGATCTATTGTAAATTGTGCAGCTTTGCCTCAGCTGGGGAAAGATTATGGGGAGCTGAATCTTGCCTTTACTAATGAGATGTTTTGGTGAGTTCAAAAAAAGAGAGGGGGGGAGATGCTTTAGTGGATTCTGCCACGTGTAAAAAGGAAAACAGGAAGGGGCCTATCTTTCATTCCAAGAAAGCTTTGCAAAAGGGACAAAAATAAGTTTGGACACAGGCTTCATTACCTTCCCAGGGAAGTATAAATCAGGACTACAGTAGACATAATATTTTCCAAATCTGCCTGTATTTACTTGGCAGAAAAAGAATGGCTCATGCATGACCCAGCCTTTCAGTAGCTCCTGTCCGCCTCCTTTCGCAGCTGCAGGTAGAATGGATTCCATCTCTCATTTACTAAACTTTCTGTTTCACAGATTGTTAATCCTGACTAAAATATTTGGCATTAAGCTATCTGCATGAATTGTTGATAAAGAATTAAGATAACATTTGAGCTATTAAATACAATGCGTGCTCATATTTTTTCAAAGGATGCTTGGGTTACTGCTCATAAAGTATACATGCTAACCTTTTGTCTCCCCCTTCAAACCATTGCCTTCTCTGTATTTTACTTATTCCCATTGAAGGCTAAACAGCATCACTGGATGCCCTTAACAATCATAGGGCTTAATATTTGTTAGCCAATTAGAATAGTGATATATTCTATAGCTTTTTCCTAAGCCAGGAACTGAATAATAGCATCATGCTTCACTGGCGGTGAAGTGAGCTGAGCCTTTACATTAGGAGAAAATCAGAATGGTATGACTGCAGTTCATTACTGAAATAGGTAACTGATGAACTGAAAAGACAAAGGGCATTGTTAAATGAAATGTCATTATTAGAGGTGCTCATGTTTAACAAATGTACTGTAAGTTAATTCAGTAGTGTTTTCTATAAAGTTCTCCACTGAATGTTCACTGCCCATTTTTACTGTCTTTGCATACGTAACATCTCCCTAAAAATTTCTTTAAGGAAACAATGTCAACTCCCCATCACAGTGAGTAATTAAATCAAGCTCGGAAACATCTTCTGGCCTCAGGTATTTGTGTCATTTTCTCGCTGAAGACCCCTACCAGATGCAAATGAGTTTGTGTTCCTAGCTTTACATGCAATATTCTAGGATGTTGATAATGCTGGAGTTCAGAGAGAGAAGAAGCACAGTCATTTTGCAGAAGACTTGAGAAAAATGTTTTTAGCTTCAAGAGAAAAAAGCAATGAAACCCCTTTGGCATCTGTGCAAAACTGTTTGCTTGACTCCGGAGGTGATAAAAATAATTTATGAAGCTCCACATTTTTAGCAAGAGGAAATGACCTCAGCTTTTGGCAATCCGATACAGTTAGCGAAGCCTCTCTCTACTACTTTTATGGATTTCCTTGAGCTACATATTCTGTGACCTGTATTTCAGATTTATTGGCAGATACATAAGCCACATTAAGTAATATAACATGCAGTGAATGCATCAAACAACTCAGCAGGGACCAACTGACAGCAGGCGAGAGGCTGCCTCTTCGAAGAAGTCACTCTGAATCCTGAATCCGATACCTGTTTATGTACTTGTCTAACCAGCCTCTGCATTTCTGTTTTAAATAAAGACATTAGTTCAAAACAAAAGAACCTCCGACTGAACATATAGCAGACTGGGTGGCAGGGAGAAGCAAGTGGACGGCCAACTTTAAAATCTAATCAAACCCTCAGGATTTTGAGTATGAACATGTTTTGCTTCCACTTGGGGGTGGGGGAGCATGGCTTCTCAGTAGGAGAAAGGGGGCCCCCAGCATATTGTGTTTGGTTCTGTGCAAGACAAAAGAGTAGCATTTTGATGAGGGAGATGCAGACTGACTGTCTTTTAGTAAATACTTACTAACCTGATAAAGAGGGTAATAGCACCAAGGAGGAAATGAGTACTGAGCACCACCATACACTAAACACTTGAAACTGAGCTGGAAGAGTTTTTTTGCAAAACCTAGGTCCGCATCTCTCCTACCCTAAAAGGCAAGGCGCAGAGCACAGAGGACCCGGGTGTCAGTCAGGAGATTATGTCTAGCTGGGCCAGCTGTGTCACCTTGGGCAACTTACATCCTCTCTCTGGCATTCACAATGGGAATGCTGACATCCCTTCCAGGGCAGGAATCCCTTGGTTCTTTGAACAAATGAGAGTCAAATGACTGATGTAAAGGAATGAAATCATAGGGAGCAGGGGACATCTTGACCAGCAGTGAATAACTCCAGAAGATTCAGGTCCTGGCACAAACCCAAACAGAAAAATGATGGACATGTGGTTTCATGGGGTGCTTCCAACTCACCTTCTTGTGACTGTTACATTTTACTGGTAACTATGCCCTTTTAAAGATAGCCATGTGAGGTACAGATAAAGGTACATTCCCCCAAGACACCTTCTGGGCAATTTCCACCTACAAGGGCCTCTCCATTCTCTGGATATTGGCAGCTCTTTGTGCTACTTAATATGAACAATTAAGCACAGTGATTAAGGGCTCAGATTCAAAGAGTCAGATGACCCAGTTTTAAATCATGATTCTGGCACCATTCGCTGTGTGACCTTGGGCAAGTGTACTAATCTCTCTGAACCTCACTTTTCTTTTTCTATAAAACCAGGATGACAATAACCATATTTGTTTCCTGTGTTATCATGATGATGAAATAAGGTGTAATTTATAAAGCATTTAACACAAACTATGTCATTAAGTAAAATTCTCAATCTACATATTTTAATTTCTATCATTATTATTATTATTATTGTTACTCTGTTACACATATATCCATTTTGTCCTTTTGTCACAAGAGCGTGATTCATTAAATGCAGTTATGGCAGTGTATGTCACTTATGTTTCCTGCAGTGCTGAGCTCACACTATGATTTTAAAAAATAAGTACTGAGTTGTAAAGTTCTATTAAGGTAGAGAAAGGGAAGTGAAACATAATAGCAATAGAATAAAAATATCTGCCCTCCTATTGCATAAAAAGCATCTCTAGCCAGCACTGCCATTATTAAACATTCACCTCTTGCAAGATACTTTGCATAAGTTATTTCTAAGTACTCCCCTTCCAGATATGTATTATTATCCCTCCTTTACAGAAACAAAAATTGAAGTTCAGGGCAGGTAAGAAACATTTCATACTATTGAAGTGAAAGAATGGGATTCAAACCCATGTCCATCAGCTGCCAGTGTCCATTTCCATTACACAGTTTTCCACCCACAGCATGCTGTCCAGTCAGCCAGATGCTCAGCCACTGAACACGTACAATAGCTAGCTCCTGCTGGGAAAGGGTAAGAAATCAGAGACAAGGTAGCCCAAGGAAGCCTCAGTGCTGAGACACGGAGAGCAAGGCATGTCTCAGGCGGTGGCATAGGCTAAATGCGGAAACCCAGTTTTCAAAAATGCACAGTATGAAAAGAAATGCAGATCATAGTCATTCGGGGCTCTTATCATAACAATTACCATCTCCAGCATCCTTCTGGAAGCTAGCAAATGGTAGTGTGAAGACAAAAGATCATAAATAAGATGTTGAACCTGGAAATTAAATAACAATAATATGGTGCCTTATAGCACGGTAACAACCATGCCTCACACTTGAAAAGTTCTTGTATCCCAGCATCGAGTTAGGAGCAACAAGATGAGGGAGTTCACACTGGCAAGGGTTCGGTGTGGTCTGAGAAGAAAGGTGGATTAAGAAAGACAGACAGGGCAAGTTCTAAAATCCCAGTTGGAAGTGCCACTGAAGGTTGGGTCTTGTCCTGGGACCAGTGGAGAAGCATGTGGTCCATTTAGGACATGTTGGGAGCCATATTGTCAGGAAGGACAATGTATTATGAAGGTCTTTGTGAGATTGAAAATATCTGTTCTCTCTGAGCAGCCATTTCCGGATCTGAATGTTGTCTACCTTCCAGAAATGTTTCATCTTAGACTTGAATTATTCACATTGCTTCCCCAAATGCCATGTAGAAGTGCTTGGGGTGATAAAATGTAAGCGCAGGAATACATTTGCTATGTGTAAAGGAGTCCACGTCTCTGCTAGCTAATTTAATAAGAGACTTTGAGGCAAGCACCACCTCTAATAATTCAAAACTAAAATTAGATATTCACTTGAAAAATTCAGGTAACCGAAACAAAAATGAGAGGAACTTTGTTTATTTAAATTATGAGGATAATTGCCTCAATTCTCCAATTCCCCTCACTGGGGTAGACTTGGCTTGAGTGTCTCGGTATCCATGGTGACTCATCTAATAAGTAAACTGCATTAGCTCTGCTCCTAGCAGAGAGGAAAGGGAGGTCTTGAAATGTATCTGTCGTGGCTTCCTTCCAGAGCAAGGGATTTCATTATATCCTGAAGATACGAAGCAGTCAACGAGATCTGAAATATGGAATGAGAACAAGGAGGAGAAGAAATTTGTGATTATACACTTGCTTTGTACATTTGTTTTTATATATGGAAATCAGGCGCCAGAGACAGAGACTCCGCAGGCGGACTTGATTTTCCTGGTTCAGGGTTTTATTTTGGTTTGTCTGCACACAGTTCCCCATCATGAGGAGGCTTCCACATTGACTCTCATGTAGACAATTTCAAATAAGTATGACAGGCTACTCTTAAAAATATGCGTACATGATTCCATGGCTAGAACGAAGCTTGATAGAACAAATGCACGATGGTGCCTGTGCAGTAAAGCCAGGCTATGTGGAATGATGATGGAAATCACCCTCAAGGAGGCACTACAATGTCTCTGTAACAGTGGAATGATAACTTCCCTTTGTATCTATTTTTGAAAAACATTTTATGATTATGAGCATGTAAGCTATTCTAATTATTACTGTAAATAATCATTTCCTTTTACAATAATTTATTAATTAGTTGTCATAACAAAGTTGTGAGTTAGGTGGAAGACAAGGATTCAATATTCAGTTATTAACACCTAATTAAAATATTCATTGTTTTCCATATGTTGTTTATAGCTTGGCTTCCTCACACTTGACAGAATTGCCGACGGTGAACAGTTTACCATTTGCTTAGCTACATCGCCATCTGTTGTTGGGAAGTAGGAAGTGTTCTTGGCTTTTTTTTTTTCACATAAACAATAATCCTTTTAGCTTTTACAGGGAGGGAATAGAAAAGGGTTGCGCTATAATGGTCTCCTCCTGGAATATTTTTCTTGACTTTTTTTGTCCTATGATTGACTCCATACAGTATCCTGCTAATTTTGGTGGCATATTCTAAATACAATAAGTTACTCAAGCCTATTACCTAAGTGACACTGTAACACATTCATCCGTCTGCTGCCCTGGGAGACTGGTTCTGCAGCACCCTCCACCTTTCCCTTGTAGATACCCAGATCTTCAGATGCATGAGTTTCTTATATAAGATTGTGTAGTATTTCCATGTAAACTATACACATCTTCTCATATACGGTGTTTTAAATTTGCTCTAAATTACTTTAACACCTAACACAAAGTAAATGTTATGAAATAACCTTTACTATATTGTTTAGAAAAAAAAAAATATATATATATATGTTTAGTATAGGCAGTTATTCTCCCCACCCATAGAATACGTTTAAGCTGAGGTTGGTTGAATCCACAGTGTGGAATTCAGGAGTATAAAGGATCAACTGCACTCAAACTACTTAAATGTAGAAAAAGGGTAGGAAGTTAGCTAACTTGTTTGGTTTACTTAAAGTCATACTTAAGAGAAATTTAAGACTGGATGACTGAAATCACCTAAATTGACTCCATGCTGACTCGGGTGCATAACAAAAGCTAGGCCCCCAGAGTGATTACAGAGCGCCAAGAGCGGTTCATTCTTGCAGCAACCTAGAGACCCTCCTGATTGAGCCCCTCTGATAAATAGAGAAGCAGAGTCACAGAAGGTAAATTTTGGATGCAGGGTATGCTACTGCACCTAATTTTGGGGATCCAGTGCATAATGAAGATATAGGTCCTTCTGTTCAAAAGCAGAAAATACATCCTTTTTAAAAAGTACTAAAATACAAAAATTTTCCCTTTTCTTCTTAGTCTCTCTTAATTTCTTATTTGCTGCTTAATGTTTTCGTAGGTTAATAAAAATTTTAGTTTTGCTATAAGTATGAATTTTATCACTTATATTGTACAATGCCAGTTTTAAATACAAATATAACTGCTGTGCAGAAAAATCAAAATTGCATGCTTTGCTCCTTTGCAGCACATACTTGTCTATGCATTCTAGCCGTACACATATATGCATCTTTTCCTCGCAGAACAGAAATGCTGCACAAAACTAACTTCACTACCTTTATTTCCTTTGATCTGTACACATTCTACCAACACTGCTCACTTTTGGCTTACTAAGGAGTAAAGAAGAATTTAAAGGACATGAACCAATCCTCTTTTCCTCTATGTCACCGTTTTAAACAAAGTAGTTGGCTAGAAAAAGGAGATAACGTAAGGAAGGACACAGTAATGCTCCCTATTTCTTTCTTAGAATAGCACTGACTGGTTCAAGTTGAAAGTCAGCACTAGTAGTGATACACTGACTTGCACCCATTTTGAATCTCACAGACCGAACTCCCACACAATGCGGGTCCACTAGTGATCTGTATTCATGAGGCACTGCCAGCGGTGCAGGAAAATGGATTGTGAAGGAACAACAGAACTCATACCATGCTTATCTTTTCTACTATATGCTTAAATGTCCCATCAGACACCACTGATGAAACATGAAAGTTCAAGTGTAAAACTACCAAATCCTTCAAGCCAGTAACAGTAGAGCATTAACCCAAGTGTGAGGCCTTCTGAGCCTCACGAGAGTCCAGGAGACTGAGCAGGTCATACACTGACAAAGTAGATCCCCATGATGACAGACACAAGGCGGAATGGCAACGTTGAACCAGGCCATCTGAATTCAGATTCATGACCTAACTCACCTTGCTCTGCGGCTCCTCAGAATGTGCCCAGAGGCATCTTCAAAGAGTGTTGCTTTTTGTGCTTATTATTTACAGAGTTATATAAAGACTGCGATAAATAGAAGACTCTAGACCTACAATCTTTTCTTTTTGCAGGTAAAGGACAAGAAGTGCAAAGAGCCAAGGTGACAACACAAGTGTCATGAACCCAGAGCTCCTCAATCAATTGGATTTGATATCTCTTTCCTCTCTGCATCTGTTCTATCCACACTTCCTGCGGTGACCCACTTCTTGGCCACAACATAGCCCTACCAGTCAGATGAGGTAGATTCTCAGCCTCTCCCCAGGACCAGAAAAGGACGTATAGGCAAAGCCACGTTCTTCACAGTAACTTTGCTACAGCTGTGGAGAAAGAGGCACCCTCTTCCTCTGGGATGCTGAGACATCAGGACTGGGAAACTTCAGAGCATCCACTAGGACCAACTAAAGTGGAACCAGATCAGTGTGAAGATAAGCAGAACTGAGAGGTGCAGAGGGGAAAAAAGCCCCTAAGCAAGGACAGTTTTGAGCATCTGCTTGAGTCTTCAGTCCCAATAAATGAGCTATTACGCTCCTCTGTTTCTTATCAAATTTAAAACAGTTTCTGTTACTTGCGACAAAGAGCCCTAATGAACATAGAAGATACAGATTTGGGGGTCACCCTATAAATATGAACTGAAACCATGATGAGAGTGCAGTGAGAACTGAAGATAAAGCTCTCAGGAATCTTGTGTCAGGAGGGAGCCAAGGAAGAGAAGGCAGGGCCAGAGACTTTTGGAGCAGTCAGGGGTTTTCCGGAGGCCCAGCACAGGAAGAGGACTGACTGGCAGGAGTAAAAAAGGGAGGCTGGTATGCGGAAAGGTGAAGCAAGGGAAGAGTAGTAACTATCTACTCACCTAGAAGTTAGGAAGTCAGCGGAGACTTGCACCAGTAGTTTTCTGGGTGTGGGAAGCAAAGCCAGGGAGCTGTGGGTTTAAAGAAAAAAAAAAGAGCAAATGCTTGTGTCTTGAGACACAACTGAAATGAAGATAATTTCTGAAAAGTTTTAACCTGCAAGGATAATGAGAACACAAGAGAAGACCACAGTTAATAATTGTCAATAGCAGAAAATAGCTCACAAATTGCTGGAAGTGAGCAAATAGGTGGAAGACTGCAAAGGAGGGTAAGCAGAGAGGCCTTGGAGCCCATGTGGGAGTTGTGCTGAAGAATGATTTGCTCAGTAGAACCCTGGCAACTTCAGGCCTGAGGCACAAGTAGGTTAGAGATCAGCTGTAAGATTCAAGGCTGAGAACAGGGTGGTCATTTGAAAGCCTCTCTTTGAATAATTGGGCCCATCCTGAATCTTTCTTGTCCTGAATCTCTTCTGTCCTTCACTTGAGTCAGTGATCCTGAGTCTCACAAGAAATTAGAGAAGCATTCTCTAGAAGCACTACAAAGACCAGAATCTCAACTTTGGAAAATTTGGCAGAGTTGGGTCACATTTTAGGTCTGTTCCCAGTATTAAAAAATGGGTGAAAGGATGGATGGATAGAGGGAAGGAAGAAGGAAGGAAGGAAGGAAATAGACAGACAGACAGACAAATAGGTAGACAGATTGATTCAGGATTATCGAATGTTACACACTAGAGCCCCAGACTGTCTCCTGATTCTTAACAGGGCACCAGGAGTCAGGCTTATCACACACAATCACCCACCCCTAATCAAGACACTGCAAGAGCTGCTTTTCAGAAATTATTCCCCTATGGCAGTTTGTACTATGGGAGCAACATTTAGCAGAATTCTCTTTCTCTGTGGCTCTAGGTTTAGGTGACAAAGGAAGCTATATGATGTTTGAAAAGTGGAAAGGGAAAGGAGTTTCCAGTATCCTCTGATAGTGGGTTTGTGCAGGGCCCTAAATGCTTTTGCCTCCCCTATATGCACACACTGCTCATGACTCGCTGGCCCTGGCGGTAGAGGGTGGCTTTCACCCCCTCCCCTCTGCTGACTTTACACAACTTCCTCAATTTCTCCATGCTTGACCCCTGCAGCTTGCTAGAAGATGATCCAGCTTCTTCAGTGTGTCACCTTCATTTCCAACTGTGAACTAACAAAAGCACCTTAGAAAAGGTATTGAGCACCACACTCTGGGTTACTTAAAACAACAGAATTTAACCTGCAAGGTGTGCTGGTGCACACCTGTAATCCCAGCACTCAGAAGGCTGAAGCAGGAGGATTGTTGTGAGTTTGAGACCAGCCTAGGCTACAAAGTGAGCTCAAGGCCAGCCTAAACTGCATAGAGAGACTCTGTCTCAAAAAGGCAAAAAAAAAAAAAAAAAAAACCCAAAAATCAAAAACAAAAAAGCGAAGCTTTATCATCTCACAGTCCTGGATGTCAGAAGGCTGAAATCCAGGTTTAAGCAAGGTCATACTCTTCTGAACCAAGTAGGAAAATTTTCCCTATTTCTTCTTAGTTGCTGATGGTTTGGTTCTACCAGGTAGTTTGCTGGCATCACCAAAGAGCAGAGTAATCTTGAACAATGAAGATAAGCAAGCTTCCAAAAATTAATGGAGAAAGTGAGCAGATAATGGAGAAAGAAGAAATAAGGCTTTGTGAAAGACAAAAACAAGGTTATAAGTAAGGCATGGTTGTGCATCCTTGTAATCTCAGCACTCCAGAAGGCTCAGAGAGGAGGACCACAAGTTCTAGCTCTACCTGAGCAACTTAACATGACCCTGCTTTGAAAATAAAAAATTAAAAAAAGACTGGGGATGTAGTTCAGTGAGAAGGCTCTAGGTGCAGTCCCCAGTACTGCAAAATAGATGGAAGGATGGAAGGAAGGATGGATGGATGGATGGAAGGATGGAAGGATGGATGGATGGAAGGGTGTATGGATGGATGGATGGAAGGATGGAAGGAAGGAAGGAAGGATGGATGGATGGATGGGATATATAGACAGATGATAGATGGATAGAAGGATAGATAGATAGATAGATAGATAGATATAGATAGATACCTCAGCTTTCTGTCATTTATTTGCTTTTATTCTAATGAATTAAGACAAAGCAGTGGTATCACTCCTTGTAATGCCACAAATCACTAATCACTAACTTTAGAAAGTCCCTATACACTGTGCTGTCAGACTTCAGATCAATACCTCTCAAAGTGTATATCCTTAAATAATACCTTCATTCCACAAAAGAATACATAGCTTGGATAAGTTTTGGAGCACTGCATATATCATTTGCCCTCCTTAGAAAATCATAATGAACATACACATAGGAAACTCTCTGGGAAGTCTTGTAACAGAAAAGCCATAACTTTCTTATCCTTTTCTCAGATAATTTTCAGTATCGAAAGAACTTTCACTAACTCCTCATATCATGTAAAAGATTTTTTACTGTCTTTTTAAAACTCCTTTGAGAAATTACTATCAAACTAATTGGACTCAGATCTCCCTCTTCACTATCACTATTGACACATAAAATAATGTTTTTCAAATCTCAAGCCCAAAGTCATGTTATCTGTTGTAGACAATTTTAGTGGAACAGACTGCAAAGAGCCCTAGAAATGTTAATTCAGCTACATCTGACATATGGAGAACTTTTGGTATTCAACCCCAGCTTTGCATTTTCTTTGCAATTTTAAAAATGCACAGCTTCACACTCTTTCATAGGCTCTGGTATTATCCAAAAGCAATTACAAAGAAAAACGAAATTACCTTTCGTCATTCTATCTACTCAGGACCTTGGAAATGCAGACTGACAATGAGCTGACAATTATTTGCAATACACTTTCAGTTAATTTCACCATAAATTGAGCCCAAGGACTGCTGACAAATAAAATATATTATTCATCTGAAAACATTCTCTTTGGGGCTCCAGATCTCCTATCTATTTCATTAGTGATCAGGATCAAACTAAGTTGGAAATTGATTTATGCAATAGTTACCCCTCTACAATAATTAATTAGGAAAATAATACTTCAGTGAAGCTTTGAAAAGAAGCAGCTTCTAAGGCTCTTTGATAAAATAGAAAACTTTTAAAATAATTATGAGGCAGTGTTCCTAAGGGAGCAGATATGCATTACATTGCTTTTCCTATTTTCAGAAGGCAGTAGATTTAAACTGCAGTCAGTAATAGTCCCTGCATCTCAATGCAGTTCATCTAACAATTTTTGAGCATGTACCACATGCCAGGCATTCTGTGCTAGGACTGTGAGGGTCGTAGAAATAAAGCAGCCTCCATAAGTATACAAGGGCAGGTAGCATTGTACATATAGTATTAATTGTTTTAATAAATGCTGTAATAGATATAACTACTTAATGGTTTGGGGGGTATAGAGGCTCTGGGAATTAATTCTGCTGTAACCATTGGGCAGTGCTTCGGGGAGAAAGTGACATTAGAATTGGTCTCACCATGAGGGGCTCAACATTAGTCAGGTTAAGAAGAGACACTGAGTCTGGGTGGCCATGACAGTTAGGAGAGGAGGGGAGGTTGGGACTAGGTTACAAAGGGAAATCTTCAAGTGCGTGGACAATTTTTACCAAAAGTGGTTCTAAGCCAAGAACCTCTGTCTCTCAGATAAATCTGGTGTTGGTGTCATTATGGAGTGAAAGAACTCAAGGACAGCATTGAAAGCGTCCTAGCAAGAGGCAACAAATACTGTGGAAGAGGAAAATAGGAAGACAAGAAGGAGCACAACTTGGCACTTACTCACTTCATCCCCTTTAGAAAAGTCAAGGCTCACTGAGGCCAAAGTGTTGGAAGGATCTTGTGGGTGTTAAGGTTGTAGATGTCATTGGCAATGTAAGCAGATACTGTATGGAAAAGGTGCAGAGACTCAAGTGCAAAAGCCTTGAAATGAGGCGGTGATGTCTCAAAAGGGGATAGATGAGGATAATATTTATTCAGTCTTTGGATCATGCACTCATTCAAAAATTTGTAGTCCAGAGCCTGCTCCCATGGGTGTGGTGATACAGACTCCAACAATACAATTATGCTAGCAGCTTTGATCAAATAGGTTATTTACAGTCTTTGAACAGGGAACAATTTCAAGCTTGTTTAACAGAAATAGAAAGGAGGAAAGTGTGGAATTCAGAATTATACAAACAGGTCAACACAAACTTGTAAAGACATATAAAAAAGATGTTCCAACTTAAAGTTTCCTATCCAGGAGGGAAGATAAGGAGGAAAGTGAGCAAACAATGTGCATGGTGTATCTTAGCTGCTGTGAAGGGTGCTTCCTAGAGGGCAGCCTCTTACATCTCATTGCTCAGAAGCAACCCACATGTCTGCTCCTAATCCAAACAGGAACCTGGAAAATATAGAATTAGAGCACATTTTCACACCCAACAAATTCTTCTAGAAGACAAGCAGGGAAGGATGGACATTGCTTAGACAACTGGCAGCTATGCTTTTTGAATATTTAAGTATATCTTTGTTTTATCCTTTTCGCTGGTTAGAATCTCATTGTAGGGTACAATTCTAGGTTAAACATAACTTTTCTTTGGACTTCTCAGCACATTGTTCCATTTCTAGCTTTTAATGTGACTCAAGAAATCATGCCACTTTGATTGTGATTCCCCTTTCTTCATTATGTGACCTGGTTTTTCTCTCTGCAGAATCTTAGCCTCTTTTCTATATCACTTATATTCTGAAATGTCCTAAGGATGTCTGTGATGTGAATAAATTTTCATTACTTCTGCGTGGCATTTATAAGGTATTTTGAAGCAGGATACTGCTCTATTGTTTCTTTGAAAATCTCTTCCTCTACTGTCTTCTATTATGTCTGCCCTCCTGGACATTTCCTTGGCTGTCACTTCCAACTCATGTTAAATTTTAAAATTTCACTTATCACTTTTAATTTCTAAGAGTCCCTTTTTATTCTTTGACTAGTAATGTGTCTATAATTATCTGCCATGATGTAATTATAGTAACCAGGCTTTTAAACAAACTTTTAAATAAACTTGAAGTTTAGATTGCGGCTTAAAGCATACAATACAATGTACCCCACATTCCAAAGGAAGATGTTAGACATTAAGGTGGGAATCATATGCCACACATTCCTTTAAAAAAATCTTGGCTTTTATCCTACCTCCCACATTTAGCATGTATATGAAGAAAAAAGAATTTAAAAACTAAAGAATCTTTAGAACAAATAAGCATTTTTGGAGCAATAAGCATGAACTTTTAAAGTGGCTGCTCCATACTTTATGTCACGTAAGGAGGGTTCATGGCACATATTCAAAACACTATATTGCTGGGTGTGGTGGCACACACCTATAGCTCCAGCAGGTGGGAGGCTGAGGCAGCAGGACTGTTACGAGTTCAAGGCCAGCCTGAACTACAAAGTGAGCTCAAGGCCAGCCTGAACTGAATAGTGAGATCTTGTCTCCAAAAAAAACCTCACTATATTATCTGTTAGGAGTGGAGAGCAACATCTTGGCCCTTAGCCAGTTGCTGCTGAGCTACATAAACCCTAGGTCATGCTCTGTACTGCCACCTCTGAAGAGGGCAAAAACTAGACCTCTGAACTTATTTGAGTCAACTGGGACAGAAAGATTAATGCTTTCCAAGTAGCAGGGCTCCCCAAGGATGCCTGAGTATAGTAAACATAAGACTATAGCAGAAATGGTCTGGATTTCAAGTTTGATTTGGGTTGAGATTTGTGAGTTTTGCAAAAACTGTGAGAAACCTGGAAAATAAGACTGAGCTTAAAAGGACCCTACCCAAGAGGTTTGTTTCAACTAAATGAATTTTCAACCGGGGTATCTAAAGGGAGAACTCAGCTGCATGATGTTTTACCTGTGAAAGTGTGGGGAGAAAAGCATGATGTCAAAAGTCCCATGGGAAGAAAGCTCTACAAAAACACCAGCATCAGAAAGGGTCAGCTTTGGGTCCTTGCAACACAGAGGCATGAATGCCAGGAACAAGAGCCAATCAAATGCAACTTCCTTCTTATCTTTTAGTCCCTCCTCCCTATTGGCTTTACACTGAAAGTAGTATAGAAGCACCAGCTAGTAAATGGGAGAATAGATAGGGTGAGAAGAAAGTGAGAAAATAAGCACAGACTACACACCTCTACTTCCATTTGCAAGAATTCAGGTCAGACCTAAGCTAGGAAAGGGAATAAGGAGTGGAGTAGATGGAAGATTGAAGCTAAAATTAGACTGGACTTTTCAACACTTGAAAAATGAGACTACTCTAACGTACAAAAGTGCCCAGAAGAGGATTAGAATCTTCACAAGATATCATGTAGGTGTAGGTGTGGGGAAAAGAGATCTGACAGAGCAAATTTAAAGATGGGTGGGAGGAAAAGCAGGTAGTTTTGTGCTTGTATCACCACAAGTATAATCAACATAATGGTTTTTTTGGTTTTCTCTTCTCTTGTCCCTGAAGAATTATGTTTGCCATCATTTGGGTTGGCATCCAGAACAAAGAGAAGACAGACATATGCATTCAGTTCTATGACTCAGCTTTCTGTTACTGTAACAAATACCTGAAATAATCAACTGGAAAAGAGGAATGCTTTAATTTGTCCCACGGTTTCAGAGGTTTCAATCTTGGGTTGGTCCCATTGCTTTTGGGCCTGTGAAAATGTAGCACATCATGGCAGGGAGTGTGATGGAGGAAAACCATTTGCCCCATGGCCAGAAAGTAAAAGAGAAAGAAAGAGACCAGGACTGCATGATTCCTTTCAAGAGCACACCTCCAAATGACATAAAGCCTCCAACTAGGATCCAGCTCTGAGCAGCTCCCCCCACCGCCCAATAGTGTCACCCTGAGGACCAAGCTTTGGACACATAGGGCAACACTCGAGATCCACACTATGGCAGGTTCCCTTTAAAATTGTTACATCCAGGTAGACTCTCCATCCTGGCCACAGCAGTTTTCCAACTCCAGTCTGGCTCTGTGCTTTGTTTCCCCTTGGCATGGGGCAGCAGAGGTGCCAACCAACTGACCAACTGCATCGTGAACAATGCCCAGGAAGAGAAGGTAACCCTGGAGGGTTGGCAGATCTAGGGAAAAATTATAGACCTGGTTAGCAATGCCAACTCCAAAAAAAGCTCACAACTATTGCAAGCTACAAAAACAGCGTGGGGTTTTACATTAAGTTCCCAACTTAGAAATGCTCAAGTTGTGAACTTTCACAGGTAGGAATGGACTCACGTTATGAATACTTGTAGATGTGAGTAAATCATGGAAGTAGATCACATGTCCGCCAGGCATCATCACAGTTGTGCTCTTGCGTCCTCACTGTACAATGTGTTAGTGCACAGTATTTGTGCATTGTGTTTGGCTTTTTATGCTTTACACTGCATATTTGTGTCAAAGGTGTATGAGACTGATGTTGTTGGACTTATGAACAAATCCAACTTAGGAACGTTCTCCCCAAATGGAACTTGTTCATGAGTTGGGGACTTACTGTGCTCTGAAAGTGACTCCTCACAGGCTAGAATTGGAGAAGAAATCCAGTGCAGCACCCAGTATATTACCAGAGAGTGTTTGGTCAGGTGCCATTTTGATAAGGGATTGTTTTCAGATTGAGCCACAGAACGGCTGTAGAACTACTCTACTTTGGACTTCCAGTGTTATCTTCCCACAATGATGGGATGAGAGACAGCCATGAGAGATAGTTGTGTAGAGGATGCAGGCTAAATATAAACCTTCTGAGACGTTTAAGCTCATCTGATCAATTTTGACTTGAAGTCCACTTTGACTGCTCAGAAGAGGAAAAAAAAGTCACTACACATCAGTCAAGTGAGCAATTCAAGGGGAATAGTTAACAGTTATAGACATTATGCACCAAACACCAGCATACCCAACTTCATAAGATAAACATTAATGAACATAAAATATCAGATAAACATCAACACAATTATAGTAGGGGACCTAAATATGTCTCTGTCACAAGTAGACAGATCAATTTGACAAAAAAAAAAACAAGAAATATTGGAGTTCAACTAAACCTTGGTTTAAATAAACAATAGCGATCTATAGAGTGTTCCACCCAACAGCAAAAGAATATATATTTTTCTATAAAGCATACTTAAGTAAATGCAAAAAAACCCAAAGCTACTTCAAGCATATCATCAAATCACAGTGCAATGAAACTAAAATCTATTGCAAAGAAAGCACAAAAATTATGCAAACGCATGGAAACTAAACAATGACCTCTTGAATACCCAATGTGTTGCAGCAGAAATGAAAGTAGAAATCAGACAGTTCCTAAAATCCAACAATAAGGACAGTACAACATACTAGAATGTATAGGACACAAAGAAAGCAGTCCAAGAGGAGTTTATGGTTGTGAATACTCACATCAGAGAAACAGAGTGAGTTCAAATAGGTAACCTAACCATGCAACTTGAGGTCCTAGAAAACCAGAAATCCAAATCCCAAGCAAGTACAATGAAAGAATTTATAGATATCAGAGCAAAACTAATGAAATTAAGAATTTAAAAAAACAATACAATGAATAAATGAAGTTGAAGAGCAGATTCCTTGAATGAACAAAGTGGAGAAAGCTTCAGCCAATCTTACTAAACAAGTAAAGACTCAAGTCAATGCAACTAGAAATGTAAAAGATGAAATTACAAGGGACACTGCTGAAATCTAGAAGATTATTAGCAACTACTTTGACATGTACTCTAATAACTTGGAGAATTCAGAAGAAATAGATAGGTTTCTACATACCTAGGAATTACTAAAGCTGAACTAGAAAGATGTAAGAACCCTAACCAATCCAATAACAGGCAATGAAATTGGAGCAGTAATACAAAACACTACTAAGAAAAGCCCAGGTCCTAGTGGATTCACTGTAGAATTCTGCAAGAACTGCAGGGAATATCTAATGTCAGTACTCCTCAATTTTTTTAATAAAATCGAAATGGAAGAAGTACTCTCAAAGTCATTCCTACAGGTTAGCATTACTGTGATTGCAAAAGCAGGAAAGGACCCAACCAAAAAAGAGAACTACAGACCAATCACTTTCATGAACATAGACATGAAAAGCCTCAGGAAGATACTGGCAAACACAATGCAAAAAAAAAGAATAAATAAAAACCATCATACATAATGACCAAGTAGGATTCTTCCCAAGGAAATAAGGGTGGTTCAACATATGCAAATCAATAAGTGCAATACATCACCCAAACAAAAGCAAGGGCAAAAATCATGATCATCTCAAAGGATGCAGAAAAAAATACCTTTGACAAAATCCAATATCCATTCATGGCAAAAACGCTGAAGAAATAGACATAAAAGGACAGTTATTGATTGTGTCCAGATGTCCCCTAAAAGTCTCTTGCAGCCATGCGGGGCAGGCTTTTTGGAGATACCTGAATCTAGTGTTTGTGACTCATTCATAGTGCAATGCTGGGATTAAGGGTGCTGGGATTAAGGCTGGGTGATTGTTAGATAACTCCACTGATTGGACTGGCACCGCCCTAATCCCAGCAGTCTAGATAAGATAAAAGGGGTAGAAAAAGCCTTGTCTCCCCACTTGTGCTCTCACTTGTTGCTTTTACTGTCTCCCCCAACTGTGAACTCTTGCTCCTATGCCATGTGCCACCCTGCCTTGGAGCCAGCCAATTATGGACTGAAACCACTAGGTTTATTTGTGAGCCAAATAAATCTTTCCCCTTTTAACTTTGAGTGTCCAGTATTTTGTCTCAGCAGTGAGAAAAGTAACTATAACAAAGACCTTATCTTAATCTGATAAAAGCCGTTTATGACACAATGACCAAAAATTACATTAAATAGGGTGAAGCTAAAAGCTTTCCCTCTAAAATCAAGAACAAGGCAAAGATGTTCATTACCACCACTCCTGTTCAATACAGTTCTCACATCATTAAACAACAAAACCAGATAAGAAAAAGATAGATAAAAAAATTCCACCAAAAGACTTTTAAGCCAGGCATGGTGGCACACTCCTGTAATCCCAGCACTGAGGTGGCTGAGGCAGGAGGATTGTTGCAAGTTTGAGAACAGCCTGGGCTACAGAGTGACCTCAAGGCCAGCCTGAACTGCATAGCAAGACCCTTTCTCAAAAAGACAAAAAAATTAGAATTAATAACCAAAGTCAGTACCATTGCAGGATACAAAGTGAACACATAAAAATCAATAGCATTTCTCTACAGCAATGAGAAATTCATTGAGAAAGAAATTAGGAAAATAATAATACCAGTAACAGGAAGAAAAATTAAATACTTAACAATTAACCTAACCAAGAAAGTGAAAGGCCTCTACAATGAAAACTACAGTAGTCATAAAAGGAGATTGAAGAAGATAAGTAAAAAATGTAAAACTATCCCCTGTTCCTGGGTAGACAGAACAAATATATTCAAAATGGACATACCTCCAAAGCTGATATACAGATTTAACACAATCTCAATGTCTTAATTATTTTTTTCTCATTGCTGGTACAAAATACTCAACAGCCAAATTAAAGAGGAAAATGTTTATGTAGCTCACAGTTTGTGGATTCTTTAATCCATACTTGACTGGCTCCAAGGCAGAACGGCACATGACACAGGGCAACAGCTCATGGGCTGTGAGTGCCTCTTTCCCTCCCTTACATTGTATGCCGTCTACCTGCCCCAGGGAGGGTATTGCAGTCACACCCATAATTCCAGCATTGGACCATGAATCAATCAAAAACCCTAAAAGCCCACCCCATGACCGCACAAGGCTTTGGGGGACATCCAGACACAAACCTTAACACTCAATCAAACTACCAATAAATACCTCACAAAAATAAAGAAAGTGATGCTCAAATTTATATGCAACCAAAAGACACCTAGAATATTAGTAAAAGCAATTGTAGGAAATAATAGCAAACCAAGAGACATCATAATCCTGGACTTCAAATTATATTCAAATCTATAGCATGGTACTGGCACAAAACAGACATGTGGATCAATGGAACAGAAGACAGGTTACAAAAACAACTCGAAGCACATTCAAGTATTTGATCTTTGACAAAGGGGCCAAAAACATACACTGGAAAAAAGATAGCTGTTTTCACAAATGATGCCAGGAAAACTGGCTGTCTATATGCAGAAGATTAAATCTAAACTCATATCTCACCATGTGCAAAACTAAAATCAAAATGGATCAAAGGTCTAAATGTTGAAAAAGAAACACAACCTTCTGGAAGATAAATAAGTAAAATTCTTGAAAGCACAGGTTAAAACTTACTGAACAAAACCCCAATTTCACCAGAATAACACCAAAAATCAACAAATGGAATCATATCCAACTGAAAAGCTTCTGTGCGCACACACACACACACACACACACACACACACACACACACACAAACCAACAGGAGGTAGAGCAATCTACAGAATGGGAAAAAAGCTTGCCAGCTATGCCTCAGACAAAAGACTAATGTTTAGTGCATATTAAGAACTAACAAAATTAGAACCCTCTCCAAAATAAAAGACCCAATGAAAAATGAGCAACTAAAATGAACAGATGCTTCTCAAAAGAATTACAAATGGCCAATACATTGATGCCTCAGTTCATGAACTCAATTCTTCCTAAAACTGTAATCTGTTTGCAGCCACAATCATGAAAAGAATTAAGTACATGAACCAAGGGACCACTGTGTATAAAAAACTGTTTAAAATCTCTGGCCATTAAAGAGACGCAAATTAAAAGAACATTAAGATTCCATCTTACTCCAGCAAGATAGTGGCTATCAAGAGAGGAGCAATTATCAAGATATAAAAGAATCACAAATCCTGGTGAAGCTGAAAGGAACTTTTCTACACTGTTTGTAGGAATGTAAACTAGCAGAAGCACTATGGAAATCAGTATGGGGATTCCTTTCTTTTCTATAAAAAGATAAAAGAACGAACACACCTTAACAAACAAAAAGACATAAAACAACAATAAAAATGATACAGAATTTCAAAACAAGGTGATAGGAAATTAACAATGATTGTTGTATTACATATTGTTATCTGCAAATTAGTTACTCAGTTAAACAAATATATGCATGTAAGATTGACCAAACAATTAAACATTGGTATGTTTTACATATACATAATGATTGCATTCATCATAGATAATTTGTACCATGCATGACATAAATTGATTCTTTTTTCATCCCCCTCCCCTCCCCTCTTCATTTACAAAAGCTTTGTTTCCATTCGTTCTTTCTTTCTTTTCTCATTTTTTTAATTTTCCCTTTTTTTCCTTCCGCCTCCCCGTTTCTTCTTCCCCTCCCCATTTGAATATTTTCTACCTATTTCACAATACCTATTATACATTTTGGTCCTTATTTACACTTTCAGTTTTTCACACGAGAGGAATAATGTAGTATGTACACATGTGTGTCTGATTTACTTAACTTAAGAGTATAGTCTCAGTCAGGTATGCTGGTACCCACTTGTAATCCCAGCACTCAAGAGGCTGAGACAGGAGGATCACTGTGACTTAAAGGTCAGCCTGGACAACATAGTGAAACCTTGTTTCAAAACATACATAGAGGCCTGGAAAAAAAAAGAGTATGGTCTCAAGGTGCATCCATTTACCAAGGAATGTCTCAAGTTTATCCCTATTCACAGCAAAGTAGTACTCTATTGTATAAAAAACCCCACATCTGCTATATCCATTCACCAGGTGATGGGCATTTGGGCTGTGTCCAAGATTTGGCTATTACAAACTGTGTTGCTACAAACATGGGTGTGAATATATCACCATGGTATGATGCTTTTAATTCTTTAGGGAAGATGACTTGAAAGGGAAAAACTGGGTTTGATGGGCACTCTAGTCATAGATGTTTGAGGAATCACCGCACTGATTTCCATAGTGATTGCACCAGTCTACACTCCTATCAACAGTGGAGAAGGGTTCCTTTTTTTCCACAGCTTTGTCAGCATTTGTTATTGATTGATTTCTTGATGGCAACCATTCTTTCACAAATACAAACATTAACTAGACAAAAAATCAACAATGAAATATCAGAACTGCATCAAACTTTTCAACAAGTGAACATAGTAATATTTATAGAATATTCTATCCCAAAACACCAGAATACACATTCTTCTCAGCTTCATGTGGGACATTCTCTGAAATAGATCACATACTAGCTCACAGAACATGCTTAAGTAAACGCAAAGGAATCAAAATTATCCTATGCATATTATCTGACCATAGTGCAATGAAATTGAAAATCAATGGCAAAAGAAACCACAAGAATTTTACAAACACATGGAAATTAAATAGCACCCTCCTGAGCAATCAATGGGTCACAGATGAAATTAAAGAAGAAATTACACCGTTTCTACAATTGAATGATAACAGTACAACATTAAACAATAACAACACAACATACCAGAACTTATGGCACACAACAAAAGCAGTCCTACAAGGGAAATTTATAGTAGTGACTAGCCGTATTGGGAAGAGAGCAAGCTAAAGTAAACAATTTGATGTTAAACTTCAAGCTACCAGAAAAAGAAGAGCAGGCCAAGTACAAAGTTCATATAAGGGAGGAAATTATAAAGATCAGGGCAGAAATTAATGCAATGGGGACTGAGAAAACAATATAAAGAATTAACGAATCAAAGAGTTGGTTCTTTGAGAAATTAAATAAAATTGATGAACCCTTCAGCAATGGTATCAAAAAGGAAAGAAAAGACTCAAATCCATGCAATTAGGAATAAAAAGGGTGAAACCACAAGGGACCCTGAAGAAATTTAGGAGATCTTCTATACTTCCATTAAGAGCAGATATTGTAATAACATGAAAAATACAGAAGAAATGGACAGATTCCTAGAGATATATGAATTACCAAAGCTGAATTAAGGCAATATAAAAATCATAGATAAAAAAATATCAATCAATGAAATATAAGATGTAATTAAAAACCTACCAACGAAGAAAAGCCCAGGCTCTGACAGGTTCACAGCTGAATTCTACAAGAATTTTACAGAAGAACTAATACTCCTACTTCTCAAACTCTTTAATGAAATCAAAAGGGAAGCAATACTTCCAAATTCATTCCTGGAAACAAGTATTACCCTGATGGTAAAACCAGAGAAGGACCCAACTAAGAAAGAGAACAACAGGCCAATCTCCCTAATGAACACAGATGCAAAAACCTCAGTAAGATACTGGCAGACAGAATGCAGCTAATCATCAAGAAGGTTATACACCATGACCAAGTCAGATTCATTCCAGGGATTCAGCTATGGTTCAGCATACGCAAATCAATAAATGTAATACACCATATTAACAGAGCCAAGGACAAAAACCATATGATTATCTCAATAGGTGCAGAAAAAGCTTTTGACAATGTTCAGCATCCATTCATGATAAAACCATACAGAAAATTGGAATATATAGTTCTGGAAACTTTAGCTAGAGCAATTAAACAAGAGAAAGAGATAAAAGAAATAACAATAGGAAAGAAAGAAATTAAATTATCATTATTTGCTGATGATATGATAGTCTACATAGAAGACCCCAAAAACGCCACAAGAAGACTTCTAGACTTAATAACCAAATTCAGTAGTGCAGCTGGATGCAAAGTCAACACTCAAAAATCAGTGCCCATCCTGAACAAAAGTATAGAGATTTCTTAAAAAACCAACACTAGAAACTCCATTTGACATAGTACTCCCCTTTTAGGCACCTTTCTCAAAAAGTTAGACACATCGTATTACAGTGATACATGCATACTTATGTTTACAGCAGCACAATTCATAAGAACTACATTTTGAGAGAGACCCAGATGTTCAGCAAAGGATGAATGGATCAAGAAAATGTGGTATTTACACACAGGGAAGCACTGGTTTGCCATAAAGAAAAAATAACTGAGTCATTTGTAGGAAAATATGCACCTCGAGGGCATAACGTTAAGTGAAATAAGCCAGACACCCAAGCTAATATACTTGAATGTCTTCTCATATATGAAACACAAGACGTAAGTGAAGAATAAAACAACACATATCAGAAAATAGCAAGATATGTCTTTTAAAAATAGAGGGTAGGGAGAAGGAGGGGAAGGAAAGATGATGGAAAAAGATGTGTTATGCCCGTGCACCAACTCCTCGCGAGGAATGTAACAAAAATAAAAATTGGGAAAAAAATAAACAGCCACCCTCATTTCCTTTCTTTTCTTTTCTTTTCCATCAAGAGATTCTCCTCTAGGAAAAACAAAATTGAGCTACTGGTAATTGAAATGAGAAATCAATAGATACTAGGATAGCCCTAAACTGCTACTTAAATATTGGGCAGATTTCAGTTGCATAAACTGACTTAAGAAAAAAGCTACGAATGCGTCTTATTACCATGTACAGCGGCTGCCGTCTGAACGCCTTCCGCTGAAAGAGTAATCATTGGCTGCCGCATCTGCCACCTGGTGGCCGCTCTGATGCATACATTATGCTGATAGGACCACACTTGCTCTGCACCTTTCCACCTGTCACCCACCCATCCATAGTCCAGTTGTTTGGGGCAGACATGTGGATAAACAGAACACACACAGCTCCTGTCCTTCCTTGTGGAGCTGATAATCGAACTGAGAAAAGCACACTTTGTTTGCCTGCTTTTTGTTTGAGGAAGGTTGATAAGTACTGAGGCTCTAAGACCCATGTCTGTATTTTCAACTTTTCTTCCCCTCAGCTAGCTAAGTAAAAGAAACTTTCTTCTCTCTCTTAAAAGAAAAACAAACCAAATTCCTTTTCATCAATTATGCTGGCCCTAACCATGTTCTTATTTCTTTCCTTCTGTTCAAAGTCACACTTCTCCAAAGAAGGCTTTACACCATTTATCCCCGCCCTTCTGGCCTCTAATTCAGTTTTTTCTTTATTTAATTTTAGTTTTTAATCTTGGATAGATAGGTTTGATTGACTGATGTATATTTGTGATACACAATAAGGCCAAGATCTAATACCAGAAAGGAAAACAAGAACAAAAACAAACAAACAAAAAACAAGACTATGAAACTTCACAAATAGGCAGAAAAAAACATGGATAATAAAACTAACACAGTTTGGGAGGCTGAGGAAGGAGGATCACTGCAAGTTTGACATCAGTCTGGGCTACAAAAACAGTGAGCTCAAGGCCAGCCTGAGCTGCATAGCAAGAGCCTGTCTCAAAAAGACAAAAAAGAAAAGGAAGGAAAGAAAAGCAAAGAAAATTAACACATTCACAGACCCATTGGCTCCCAGGAAAAACTATTTATGCTTCAAAGAATAGAGAAGTAGCTGGCCATGGTGACCACACATCCCAGCACTTGAGAGGCTGGGGCAAAAGGACTGTCACTAGTTTAAGGCCAGCATGGGCTATATAGTGAGCTCAAGACCAGCCTGAACTACATAGAGAGTCCCTATCTCAAGACAAATGAGGAAACAAAATTATTAAGATGCAAGTATACTATACTTCCCCCCAAATAAGATTGGGTCTTACATTAATTTTTGTACCAAAAAATGCAATAGGGCATACTTCTAGGGGATGTATTATTTTCTCGTGCACAAAAATCGACATTTGTTTATACACAACAATCTACATATATTCCTTTACTTATTTACTAAAATCTGCATTTATTCAAGTACCAAAATCTGCATTTATGCAAATATAGTCATGTCATCTTCTTCTGGAATACAGCCGTAACTCTCCACACCTCAAATTCCGTGCGAATTTCTTGTGACTCCACTTCCTATAAAACATTGGCCCTACTACCTCACGTCCAGCAACAGAGCTGTCCTTAAATGAGCACTTCTTGTTTGTGTAGCTGTCTATGTAGTGCATTGGCAACACAGCTGTCACTGATTTTATCCTATGAATTCTACACACAAATCATAACCTCTTGTACATTAGGCTTCACAAAGTTTCCATTAAATCAAGTGTTAATTAAAGACTTGTCAAACAGGAGTGGGAACAAAAGTAATGACAACAAAGAAAGATGAAAAAACAGTGAAAAATTGCAGGCACCAAAACTCTAAAAGCATTCCTGTATTTCACACAGTGCTTTAAGTACATCTATTATAACACATGATGTACTGAAGTATAAAGATTTATATTAAACACAACCACGTCCATTCCTTACCAAGTGTGCATGTTATTTGTGCATTGTGTCTGTACTCCAATTAGTTATTAGGTAGTAAGTCTCAAATTAGTCTGTTTACATAGGCATGTACATCTGTCTAAGGGCACCCTCTTGGGTATTTACAAATACAGTAAAACCTTGGATTGCGGGTAACTTGTTCTCTAAGTGTTCTGCCGGATGAGCAAACATTTCTAATAAATTTTAACTTGATAAACTAGTGATGTCTTGCAATATAGCAGTACGTGACACTGAACAGCACATGATCACAATTGAGCCAATGGCTCTTTCTCTCTCCCTACCTGCCTCCTCTTTGGAGGGATTACAGTGATCATCTCCCAACAGCAAGAGAGCAAGAGGTTATGGAAGAGATGGAAGAGGTGAAAAAGGTAGAGGAATCCCTCACGTCAACTGAGATTACAGAGATGTGTAAAATGTGGGAAACTGCAAAATTTTGTAGAAAAGCACCCCTAAATAAGGCATTGGCAGTGCAAGAGATGAATCTGTTTAACCACAAGGCAATGACATATTTCCATGAGATCCTCAAAAGGAGGCAAAAGCAAGTGTCATTGGATAGTTTCCTTGTTAAAGAAAAGAAAAAGACTCCATTGGGCCAGTAGACAGAAGTGATTCTGCTAGTGATAGGGAAAGCTGTCCTACACAATAACCCTCCTCTCTCATCTCCCTCATGCCCGCCACAATGGTTTTCCAAGGTAAGTGCAGGTTAATTGTCTATGTTTCTTTATATTTTGTATTTCATTATATTATATTGTTAAAATATTAACCATTCTTATGTGAATATTTTGTGGTTATGGAACAAATTATCTGAGTTTCCATTATTTCTTATGGGGAAACTTGCTTTGAGATACAAGTGTTTTGGATTATAAGCATATTTCCAGAACAAATTATGCTCACAAACCAAGGTTTTACTCTACCTAATAATAATTTATATTATCATTTAAGTATTAATGTCAATAATATTATTTATTTGTATTTAATTACATATTAATATTATTTTATAATGCAATATGTCTATTGTATGTTGCCACAATGTACTAAATGATCCATCTGGCTGAGTAGTTTAATTGGGGCTTACTTTAGGGATAGCATTTATATTACAAACATCCTGAAAAATTTACTCATGGCATATTTTCTAGCTAGGTCTTATTTTCAGTGATGTGGTGTGTGTGGTGGTTCCCCAAGATGAATATAATCTTGATTTTAATAAATTTTATTACCATATAATCATATTTAAAGAAAATAAGAATATAATCTCCCATGAACTCATCATTTATACTTCTCAAATATTGACATTATCCCATATTTCCCTTAGATCATTTTTCTTCAAGAAACACAGTGGGACCTTGGTTCATGAACTTAATTCATTCCACAATTCTGGCGAAGATGGCCTAATTTGTGTTCATGCAGGTCATGTTCATCACCAGTTACAAAGTTTGCGAATAGAAGCAACATTTTGCTAAGTGCTTCTGTTTGCAAACCACATTATTCTCAAACATAATTATTCATGAATGAAGGTATTATTGTCTAACATTACAGGTAGTGTCTTACTTTTCTCTCACTGCTGAGACAACATACCAAATGCCCAAAACGAAGGAAGGAAAGATTTATTTAGCTTACAGTTTGTGGAAGTTTCAGTCCATACTTGGCTGGTTCTGAGGCAGAGTCAGAGGGCTACAGCTCTGGCAGCTGAAGATAACAGAGCAGCAAGAGCCAAGAGGGAGGAATGGAGGGGAAGCAGCCTCTTTCTACCGGCCTTACATTGTAAACAGGCTACCCCCACCCAGGGGACGTGTAGCTCTCACACAATCTCCATGCCTTGATCTTCCACAGACTCAGGATGTGTACAAAGTACCCTGGCTTCCTGCTGAGTCACTCAGCCAAACCGCTAGACTCCCCAAGTTGACACAATGTATCAACCATAACAGGTAGTGACATTCTCTGTTCATTCTTCTCTTTCCCTTCTTCCTTCTCAGAGAAAACCATGCTCAGGAGAATAATTCCCAGTCAGGTTTTGACACTTTTTTCACTCACTTATATATCCATAAACCTTGACTAATATTATATTCCATATATGTAAACTTAGCAAATAATTATGAATGTTTTTTTCTAAATTCAGCTTTATATTTATGTTTTACATTTATTCTTCTAGTTCATTTTTACCAATGTATATTATTCCAGTTTGTGACACTATCACAAATAGTATGTCCATTCTTTTTTTGATGAATATTTAGGTCATATTCAGTATTTTTTCCCCCAAGCAATGTTTGCCATGAACATTCTCGTGTTCTTATCCACAAACGCAATTCTGTGTGAAAGACCCTCTGTCTCACCCTAGAGTTTTCTCTACAGAGGATCTTTGATGGCCGTCATGTCCTCCACTGGCTACAAGAAATGCATCTGCTCCATGCATTGGATTCTGTGTCTACACAAGCTGGTGAGTGAATAACCTTCCAGGTTGATTCCACTTGCAATGAGTACACTAGAATGAAGTGCACAGTAGCAGCCAGGTGTGGTGGCGCATGCCTGTAATCCCAGCACTCAGGAAGCTTAGGCAGGAAGATCACCATGAGTTCCAGGCCATCCTTGACTAAGTAGTGAGTTCAAGGCCAGCCTGCACTACACAGTGAGACCCTGTCTCAAAAAACATATATTTACATGCACTGCCTTATTACACAAGATATTACAAAGGACACCAACGAACACCAGATGAAGAGATGAGTAAGGAAGGCTAGGTGCAAGGCTTGCACGCCCTCTCTGAGTGTACCCCTATGCAGGTGTTTGGCTGTCTGGAAGTCCCTGGATCTTTCTCTGTTGGATTTTTATGGACGTTTCACTGTGGAGGCATGACCTACTGCATCATCGGTCATCCACGATCAACTCAACCTCCAGCCTCTCTCTTCCTCCCAGAAGTTGACTAGGGGTGAAATTCGCAGATCTCTAATCATGCCGTGGCCATCCTGAAGCTATCTAGAGGCTACCAGTCCCCAGTCATCTCATTAAAACACAACTCTCTCTCTGCATTTTTAAAAATTGTATTTTAAAGAGAAAAACGAAACAAATGTCAAAACAAGATAGCAAGAGAGTAACAACGGTTAATACATTGCTTATTATTTCAGAGTAGTTCCTCATCTCCCAATGTCACAATCTTCTACTTCCCAGCATCCAGAACTGCGAAAAATAAATTTCCACAGTTCATAATCCACCCAATTTATGGCATTATGTCATAGCAGCCACAGTAGACTAAGAGACCCCCTTACTGCACCCACTGTGAAAACACTGAATGCTCCTTGGGCACTAAGTCACCTCACTTGACCATTTGGGAACTCTTCCCAGCACCTGGCACATAGTAGGCACTAAAGGGATATTTGGTGAAAAGTAAACTTTGGTAAATTACTTTCCAGAACTGTTGTGAAAACTTAATACCTAAGGATGTGTTACCGTCACTCAATTAATATTCTTAAAATGTCATTTCTTGCATGCAAAAAAGATACCTCATTTTAATTATTTAAAATGAGAGAATTTTTTCCATATGTTTAGTGACAATTTCCTTCAGGAATTCTTTACTCAAGTTATAAACTCATTTTTGTATTAGACTTTCTTTCCTTATCTGTAACATTCTTGTCACAGATAATGAACTTTTTTCTGTTTGCTTTTTAAATATTTTAATGATACTTTCACAGGCAGACATTTTCAATATTTATAGAGCCTCATCTCTCACCCTTTTCTTTTGCGACCTGCTGAAGTGCACATTTTCACTGGCAATATATTTCACTAAATGAATACACTATAATATACTGAATCTGTGCCTTAATTATGGGTCATTTATATGGCTTCCAGGTTTTTCTCTTGTGATTACAATGAAGACTTCTGTACCTGAGCCCTAGAAGTGGAGCCATCGTGTCTGCATTTCTTATTACTAGCACAAGATACCTGACCTAAAGAAGGAGAGATTCAATTTGATTTCAGTCTATAGTTGGGTGGCTTCAAGACAGGAACATTATGACACAGAGTGTGGTGCTGCACCCTCCACTCACTTCATTGGTGTTGGCATAGAGTAGAAGAACATTGGGAAGGAAGGGCCAGAGGGCAGATACAATACCAAACGCCGTCCTCCATGACCAACCTAGACACACCAGAGTGCTTTACTAATCTGCTATGCATCTCGTAATGCAGTCAAGTTGACAGTCAAGACTAATTCTCACAATATTCAGGAATATTTGTACACTTCTTGTATATTTGCCAAATTGCTGTTGGAATCCTGATCCCTAGACCCACAAGTCAGATCCCCAGTCCCCAGGATTCACATTACAGACCCGCTTACCTCAGGACTCACATCCTATCCTGGCCCCTTTCTTTAAGAGATTCTGACTTCAACCAGTCCTTATCCCATTACACTGTTTTCCCCTCCTTAATAACACTTACTTCTACAAGCTATTATCTTATTAATTTACATGTTTAAATTTTTTCAGTAATTACCTTGTCTATTCATTAGCTGTACTCTCTCCACACAAAGAACAAGTTTCTGTCACAAACTCTTGCAAATTGGCTGTTCAATGGAATCACCAGTGAAAGTTTTAAAAATCACTTAACCTGATCCCATAAAAAATGTTTAATTATTGAATCACTTTAGCAAGAATATGTTATCATTCTCTCTCGGCAGTAGAGAACACAGTGGATATTCTCCAGTATGTTTATTCACTGCTGTGTAGTTAGGTCCTTGTCAAATCCTTTCCAATGTAGTGACTAGAGCATGATTATGAAAACTTTGAACATTACAGGAATCTGTAAAACTATCGTTCTTTGGAAAATGTATGGGAAAACTCATCTAGGAAAAAATTGTGTGTGTGTGTGTGTCTGTCTGTCTCTCTGTCTGTCTGTCTGTCTGTGTATGCTGGGCTGTTTTACCTTCAGTCCAGAAATTGAGGGGTTTAAATCAACTTGCACTACGTGTGCCTCCATTATTCTACTCTAGGAACGTTACATGCTAGATATAGGATGATTCTTGGAAAAATTAGACCCACATATATATAATTAAAAATGTTCAAGGAGAGCTCATTTAACCTAAGGGCTCTTAGTTTATTTATGGATTTTGAATTTTCTGGGCCACCATGTCTATAGAGAAAAATAAGTGTACTCAAAATGTAGTTTATGTTCACTACCAGGTTATATATAAAATGATTTAGTCCAAGGAGAAAAAAAGTCTAGCATTTATGCCTCTCCCCAGACCGATTAAATCTGATACTCTCTGGTGATAGAATCTGGTGATTGCACTGTGCAGACCAATTTTCGGGTCACTGACATAGAAGGATCTCAGAAATACTAATGGATAGAGAGATGACTAAATGTGCATTGCGAACCAGAAATCTGGTCTGTGGTCCCAGCATTGCCATTCACATACTGTGCAACTCAGATGCATCATTCTACTTTTCTGAATATTCACTGTCACACTACATGCTTTTTCAGGTTCCTTCCTGCTGTAGAACTCCACACTTTCCCTTCTTGGTCACAGCCAGAGCTCAGAGCAGTGGGACCGTGAGCAGCCTAAAAACAATGATTGAGGCTTTAAAGAAACTTTAATTCAGGGTAAGGTGATCAACAGGAAGCTCTCTGTACTGTACCATCCATTTACCCTCAATGGGAAGAGTCCTTGTGGGCACCAGGGGATCTGGCAATTGGAAGAACATCACACAGCTCTGCACTGGATATGCAGAGAACTAGAGATAGACCTGCTGCTAATCTCCAGGTAGCCCACTAGGGACTCAGCATGCATATGGAGAAACCTAGATTTAGAGAAGAGGGAAACAATGTATGTGAGATTTTCCTCACAAATCTCCGCTGTCAGTGTTCAAGGTCTTCCCCAAGGCTATGCAAAGGTTGGGTTGCTCTGTTACCATGTCTGTTTTGCTAATTTTTAAAAACCTTGCTGCTGGCCCAATTCTGCTACTGTCACCCTACAGACAATAAAAAAGGACAATTTCTTACTGGGAAAGTTGGCTGCTCATGTTTATTTAAAACTTTGCAAAGGCATTTACAACAAGGGACCAGTGCTGTAGCCTCCCTGAATCCTGTTATTCTCCAGGTTCTTTCTTTCCTGAACTACTTTATATGCAGCTACTTAGGCTAGCCTGCTGTGTAAGATTTTGCTACCTGTCTGGAGGCATCGGTGCCTATCTAGTCACCTACAGTGGTCACAAATGATTATCACCTTCTGTTTCTTCTCCACCTATACCATTTCAGTGAAGGACAGTTTAAAGGATACAAAAGTAAATTATTTGAGAAATTATGAGAATGAGCACCTTAGAAACTAAATTTTATTTGCTTCACAATGGGTGAGCGCCAGAGGTCACGCAACCCAGACAAAAGGGTTCCCATCTCAGCACCGGATCTGGTGCATTTAGGTTTCTCAAATTACTGGGGGCTGAGGAGTGGGGCCTGCGGATGGCACATAGCTCCGGGTAACATTTGCTAGTTACATTTAAAAAAGAAATGGTGTACTTATGGCCCTTCTAACTGCTCTAGTGCTCTTGTCCCAGAAAAGCTTCTACTTTGTCAGGATAAACTCTACGAAGAGTATAACAAGTGCAATGAGTTTCTTTTAATGGTGAACAGTTACTAAATACTTATTTTTTTAAAAAAGAAATTAAGGAGAGAGAGGAATCTTTGACCTAAAGAAGCTCATTGTCTCATAGTAACTCCCATTCCCATAAGGTTCTCTCTTTTAAAATTTTTAGTTTTACTAGTGCATTTGCAGCATATAATAATTACATTCATCGTGGAAAGCGGTACATGTAAACAGCACATCTTAATTCTTTATTCATCCCCTTCCCTCCCTCTCTCTCCCTCCATTTCTTGTCCCCCTTCCCTTCTGTAAAGGATCTCTTCTATACCAAAAGATTTCACACTTCTGTCTTCAGCTCTAAAAAATGGGGGGAGGGGCTGAACAGCCATTTGGAGATGGCATGGGGCTTGCTGCCAGAGACAATCCTTTTATACATCCTCTGGGACAGACAAGGGGTGCATAATATAAATGATGTGGCAGGTAAAAAGACAGACGAATGGTCGGCTGCATTCTTAGGAACGACCGAGGCCTGGGATGGGGTGCACCAGGGGATGCAGGGACTCTATCCCAAGCGAAATGTCCCAGCAGCAAGATGTTATGGGTTCAGATGCTGGGGAGGGCAGCGGGGAGCATAAGTAATGCCTTCTTGGGGGCTACATCCTCTAGTCCACACATCGAGAAGTTGCCCAGGTGCTCCTTAATCAGGGCCTGAGCCTAGCCTGGAGCTACAGTGCCCAAGCTTATCTGCGTCCAGACGCTGACCCAGTAGCTGGAAGCCTCAAGTACGGCTTGTACGGAAAACCGGACTCACTCCGAGTATCTGATGCATGGAGAAGGCAGAGGAGGAAGCTGGAAAGGAAAATATCGTCAAGATGCGGAAAGAACATCTTTCATGAATTCCCTCGGAGAAAAATTCAGAGCCCTTGCGCAAAACCCCACCACCCCGTGGGCCCATAGGACCGGAACAGGTTCTACAGCACTGTAGATTCTGGCCCCGCCCAACCGAGCCTTAACTGCCCCTGCGCAGGCGCAGTCGCGCCGCGCTCCGGATCTGGCGCGCATGCTCCGCCGAGTCGCTGAGCTGCAGCACCCGGGAGCCGGTGCTGGCTGCTCTGGTGACTGCGGCGGCGGCGGCGGAGGAGGAAGTTTCCGCTTTGCGCTCCACCCCGGTAGCAGCTTTATTGCAGGGACACCTTCCTTCGGACACTTAGTGGGCTTCGCTGCCGCCCCACGTTAACCCAGACGGATCATGGGGTTGCCCAAGGGGCAGGAGGGCCAGGGTTTCCCTGAGGTGAGGACCCGTTTCCCTGACACGTCGGAGTTCCTGAGGAGAGGCCGAAAGGTGGGGGGCGGGTGGAGAGGGACCCAGGGAGCCTTGAGGCTGTCCGGTCCCCTCGCTCAGGTGTTTCCACCACCGGGAAGCGCCAGCCCTGACCGCGGAGGAGACCGCGGCCCCTGCAGAGGAGGGACAGGGGCGGCCAGGGCAAACTTAAGGGGCTTGCGGTGTCCTGGGCGGAAGGGCTCTTCCCAGCCCGACCCCTGCCCCGGCCTGCCCGGCTGCGGCCGCCTTTGCGGGCCGCGGCTGCCCCTCCCCCGCGCCGGAGCTGCCCCAGCCGGGCTGCCGCGGGAGTCACGAGAGGTGCATGCCTGCCCTGTCCCGGCTCGGGTCGTGCAAAGGGCGGTGACCTTGGGCCAGCTGTCCCCTCTCTCCGGGTCCGCGGGGTCCAGCCCTGCCCGCCCGCCTGTCGTGAGGGGGGTGCAGGCGCCTCAGCATTTACCCCCAGGGATTGGGGCGGAAGAGGAAGTTTGGGACTTGGAGCCCACTGGGGTGGTGTTCGAAGGGGAACACGCGCTCTTTGGTGGTACCGTGTAGTGGGGTACGGAGCCTTGATCGGAAATTTGCCGAACGACCCCGATCGTCTTCCCAGGAGTGTTTGTTACTAAGTGCTCGGTCCCCAGGGACAGGATCGTCAGCGGTTTTCGGGTTTCCACGTTGACTGGAAATAAGCGAAAGGGCATTTTCTGTTGGTTGCAAGTGTCAGTCAACTAGGTGGTTTGTGTGAACCTTGCCTTCCAGTTAATTGACTTAAATGGTAGTCTAGTTTGTTAGTTTCTGGAGAGAAGTTGAATCCACCGTGCGCGCATCCCCATCCCTTTCTAAAGCTGTGAAGCAGGTGTTAGCAAGGTGCTGATGCCCGGACATGGTGAGTGGCCCCTTCACACTGACCGTTTTACTTCTCTGTGCCCCTCCCAGATCTTCATTTCTTTCTTCCCACAGTTGAGGAGTCATTAGGTTCTGTACCCGGCTTGGGGATACAGTGATGGAGGGACTGGCATACCCAGTGTGTTCTTGGAAGGCAAATCACTTGTCTTATTGTCTTAAGCAGACCTAGTATGTGTTGTGTAGTTAGAGCCCCTGCATCAGGTAGACATACATGGACGTTGCGCTCATTTTATGGAAGATTATTAAGAGTGTGAATTTTTCTCTTCTGCTATTTTTTAATGTTAGGCTCTCAGCAAGTTTTTACCGGGCCTTTTGCTATAGAATCCTATCTGATCTCGCAGGTTCCGCCTTAAACCCTTCAGTACTGCAAATGGGGAGGGGGTCTCTCCAAAGTAAACAACTTGCTACTGGGTCCCTCTAACCCTTCACATACTGCTAGGAGGCAGAGTTTACTTTATCATTGTTTTCCTAAAGCTTAACACTTCCTAGCAGTTTTGGAGGCAATCAGAGTGAATATAATCAGATTACCAAAAACCAGTCTCTCATCCAGCTGTCATTAGTCCAGTCCAGCGAATTCATTAAATTCAACTTTTAAAACCCTTTACTGAAAGTTTGTGAAGGATAAAAAGACAGCTGGGCTGGGCCTTGCCTTCCACCTTCCATGAACTATAGGGCAGGGCAATTGAAAATTTATTGGGCCTCATTTAAGAGCTCACAGTCATTCATTTTTATCAGAATTTTATTTTTAACTGGATGTATTAATCACCTTGGAAGCTTTTTATGGCTTCAAGAGAGTATATTCTTTTAATCCCTGTGTATTAGCCAGAGGCCCTTTTCCCTTTTGTTTCAGACTTAATCTCTAAAGGGAATTGTGAATCAAATACTCCAGCTCCAATGCCTTACGCTAGAAAGTTGTTTCACAAGTTGTATTGCAGAAGTACCATTCTCTATTCTGGGAGTGAGTGGATGAGAACCAGTGGCCATGCATTTACAATGGAGCAGCCCGTGGAACTCTTAGAAGAGTTGAGGCCAGGGTAATCCTCCTGTGATGTGCTGTCTTCCTTATAGAAGTGCTTTCCTGATAAATAATGATTGAAAAATGGAAGGATTCCTATTTTACTTCCCAGAAACTCCTAAGAAAATACTTATATCATCTGATTCTCATTTTCTACTCCATCTTCATGAATTGGTCTTTAGCTTCTCTTGTCTTTGAGCCTTTTCGCTTTGTTTCTCAACCATCTGAGATCTTTTCAGAAGGAAGACAGAGTGTGAATATTAATAGTACTTGATTTTTGTGTGTTCAGTAAGAACTAGTGTGTGCTAATCTTTAGAATCTTTCATAGGCTGAACCAGAGTCTTTTTGAAAGAAAGAAGGTGAGTAAAATGTACAGTGGCTCAAGGCTGTCACCTCCCCAAGGTGATTAATACACCCAGTTAAAATTAAGATTCTGATAAACATGAATAACTGTGAATAAATTTTTAGTTGCCCTGCCCTATAGTTACATTAGCATGGAACATGCTAATTGCATGTTTAACTGTGTATTAATGTGTATCCTCCCTTTCCTGGGAGTTTGTACTCCAAAATGATTTTTTTGTTGTCAGGGTCATGACTATGAAAACGCTGCTGATACATACTAGATTACATGTACTTCATGTAATGCTTGTATCATTCCCTATTGAATAAGTGTAGCTGTATTAGTCAACTTTTCTTTTGTTACACACAGTACCAAAACCTGCAACTTAAAGTATTTTAGGAGGTTTAATTTAGCTCATGTTTTAAGGGGATTCAGTCCATGGTTAGCTGGCAGAAACATCATGATATAAAGGCATGGGAGAGTATAACTGTTTATCATGGCCTCTGGGGAGAAGAGCAGGGGGAAAAGTGCCAGAAAGAAACAGGAGACCAGAGGTAGAACCCAAGACCACACTTGCATGACTCACCCAGACATACTCACCAGCCTGCCAGAGAAATCCCAAAGCCAGTCAAGTTGAGACTGCATTCTAACCACAACAGTATTCCTTTGAGACAAACGTCATTTAGGTCCAGTGAATTAAAAAAAAAAAAAAAAAAAAAAATATATATATATATATATATATATATATATTTGTATAGTATAGAGTCTCTAATGAGCAAGCTGATAGTTTAGTCAGTAAGATAGGCATATATATAATACCTGACATATTACTCAGTAGAGGTTGATACTTATTATATGAATGGCATGAATGTATATAAAATACCCATGCAGAAATGAACATTTCAGCTGGATTTGTAAGGGATGGCATGTAATGGTAATTAGAATTTGATGGTGATCGTTAGATGGTTAGAAGGGAAGGAGAAATGATGTGAAGAAATAGGAATGAGCAGTTCTTGATTGGCCACGTCTATGTTAAAATTGGTGATAAAGTAAAGGATGAAGCTGAAAAGATAGGTTGCACCCACATATCTTATTGCCAAACCAAGAAATTTGAAGTTTATCTTATAGACAGTATATGATACTTTATGGTGAGGGCTGAGGTATGGATTAAAGAGGGACAGTGTGAAAGCTTTAAGAAAGAGTGAGATAAAAAAGATTGAAAGGCAGTTGGAATGATCATGACATAAAATATGAATAAAAGGGGAGGATATTTGAAGTGCACAGCAAAGGAAGATCTAGCAGGTGTTGTTGTATGAGGGAGTAGTCAGAAAGGAGCATGAATATTTGTACCAGGACACTTTAGTGGTCTTTTATACAGAAAAGTGATTTTTAAAATTTTTACAATAATGGGAGACAGGAAAGGCAATTCATGAAAATGAATGATGGTTCCAGTAAACTAGAATATTTAGATGGATTTAAGTAGTAAACACCTCAAGTGAGGAGGATATAAATATATTTCAAATCAAATCCGAATTTACATGTTAGATGAATTACATTATTTTAAGGTAGTCCTATTAATGTGACAATAATTATTCCTTACTATGTCTACATTGAAAGCCTTCTGTATATTTGCTTTAGAGATCCAGAAAGGAAATGCAGAGAGGGTTACATATTTGAATTTCCCCCTTTGTTCTCTTTTGTTACTAACTTTCCAGACCTGGGTGAGTATAGTTTAAAACCCAAATGCCTTGTTCCTATCTGTAAAGAGCCTATAATGTAGTTGAGAAGCTTGTCAAGTCATATATTAGAAAAAAGGGAGGTAATGTGCTCTAATCTTTCTTTTCTCTGGTTTCCTTTCGCATGTGGTGAGCTCTTGTGTTCCCAGCTCTGACAATTAACAGCTCATTGAAGACTGAGTCCTCATTTTTGGAATTCTGGCGATGATGATCACATGTTTCTGTAGATGCTTGTTGAATTTCACAGAAAATCTGTTGCAGTGAATGAGCCATTGTCACCTGCTCCTTGGCAATGAGATTGTGGCATCATGAGTATATCCTTGGTTTCCCTTTATTTAAGATAGCTTTTTCTAGCCACACTTTGTGACTTTTGTTCTAGGTAGAAACAAGAGAAGATGAAGAACAAAATGTCAAGTTGACTGAAATTCTGGAACTCTTGGTTGCAGCTGGGTATTTCAGGGCAAGAATTAAAGGCTTGTCTCCTTTTGACAAGGTAAGTGGAAAGTTTACCACTAGACTGTTTCTCATGAGGATGTCATAGTTAACCATGGCAGAGAAAGGAGGAAGAGATTTTTACTTCCTTTGTTTCCATGTTAACATTTTTTCCTAATGCAGCTTCCTTATGGAAGTATTCTTATTTACTATTAGAGAAATTAGGGATCAGCCAGTAGATGCTTAAAATACTACACATGAAGTTTTAGAAAATGCAGCAAGCAAAAGAAATAGTTTCTTCATTTCAAGGAACATACAGGCTGGATAGGGTTATAAAATTCATGTTAGGAAATAATCTGAGTTAATAATTATTCCAAGTCACTGTGCTCACAGACAGGTGACATATATCTATTGATAGCAAATGCTCTGAGTTTGGAGGTGGGAGAAGTCAGAATGGGATGGAGTATTTTAATTTAGAAGAACAACAGATTATTATGCTTATGATACAATAGTTGATGTTAAGAACACAGATATAAAACAATATCCCTACATGGAAAGAGCACCACTTTTGTACAGCAGAGAAGAGAGAAAAGTAAACTAATGTGCATAGAATGAATGGCATGACACAATAAGTGGCATACTGTATTGTACACAGAATGTATCCAGGACCACAGAACAGGTTGGGCACATCTATGTTAAAGATGCAAGAGTCCTGGCTGCGCATAGTAATATAATCACCTGTGTTATTTTATAATACGTGTCCAGGCCTAACCCATCGAACTTTCAGTTAGATTTTGGCTGAGGCCCTGGAATCTATATTACATTGGACATATCACATGAGTCTAAAACATGACCAGAGATAAACTTCACTGTTTGTTCCTAGTGTCTGTGTTTGAAAAACACTTTGTTTCAGAGTGGGCTTTTAGCCTTAGACTTACTTGCATCTCAGAGATATCCTGTAAATAAAGTAGAACAAGGATGCTCATCCTCATTATATAGATGAGAATATGTGTGGAAATTAAATAATGAGCCCAAAAATGTCAACCTTGCTGCACTATGTCTGGTCTATTTCAGCTGAGATTTAATGTCTGTCCTCTTTATTATAAAGATCTGTAGGTAATACACTCACTTAATAATAAAAATCACACTATCAAGTGCTTAGTAGTCACATGCGGCTAGTGTTGGACAGTGCAGGTGTAGAACATTTATTTCCATCATTGCAAAAGGTTTTATTTAACTGCCATTTTAGATGAATTGAATGTGAGGAGGATATTTTCTCTCTGTGAAGTCACATAATTTTTTATATTTACTGAGAACTACTTATGTAGTTTATCTCTCTTTTACTTCTGCTTTCCCTGAAAGAGAAAACAAATATTTTCTTCTTTTCTTACAGGTAGTAGGAGGAATGACGTGGTGTATCACCACTTGTACCTTTGATATAGACGTTGATTTGCTCTTTCAGGAAAACTCTACGATAGGTCAAAAAATGTAAGTTATTTGAGTTTGTGGTAGAAGAGCCTAAAGTGGGTTAGAAGGGAACTGTTGTGGGGCTGGGTAATTATGTGTTTATAGTCACATTGTTTTTCATTCCTGATACACTGTATGTGTTTATTCTTAAGATAAACTTAAATGCTTACGTGTGGATCATCTCCAATACTTTTAGCTCCAAACTGATTGCAGTTTACCTTTAGCATATTTCAGAGTATATTTGTTTTGATTTTTTGTTTTTAAAATTGATGTTGCTATTTATTTGCTTAGTAATACAAACTAATAGTACTTAGCCAAGGGAAATATGGCTGGGTCAGAAAGTCCTATAGAAAATATTCATAAGTGTGTTCCAAACTTGTATGTGAGTTTTCAGAACAAACTATCCATGTTATTAGCATCTTTGTAAGAATGTAATTAAGAGAAGAGCAGGCAAGTAAATCTCATTCCTTAGGTTTTTGATGAGCTGACCCTTTTTTATTTTGTTATGGTCCTGTATCTCTGGTAATATTTCCTGTCCTGAAGTCTACTTGTCTGATATTAACATTCTTTCAACAGTTTATGGTATAGTGTTTACATTCTTGTAGTTTTTCTTCATTTTGAAGGTTCATTTCTTTAGATGACATCATCTAGTGAATGCTTCTCTTTTTATACAATCTGATAATCACTTTTATTCTGTTTAGATGATATTTAATGTACTTATGATATGGTTTAATTTAAAAATCTGTCTTCTTGCTAGTTGTTTTGTATTTTTTCTTCTGCCTTTTCTACATTGATTGGATATTTTTCTGTGGCTCTGTGTTTTCTCTTGCCTATTATCCTTCTTTTTAAAAATTTAGTGGCTGCCTAACATTGAGAAATTTATAACATGTATTTTTAATTTATTAGCCTATCTTTCTAGCCTGTATGTGAAGATATACTTTACCTATAGTGCAAGACCCATACAACTAACACTGTACTGCTAATTCTTCTTTTTTCTCTTTTGTACTATATGTTTATTTTTTATATGTGCTATCAACTTAGTAGTACAGTACTCCAATTTTTGCTTTAAATCACAGATTAGCAAACTTCTACTGAATAGGTCCAGGTAGTAAATGTTTCAGGCTTCTCTCCGATCTCTGTCACAGCCACTCACCTCTGCTGTTATAATGCAAAAGTAGCCATAGATATACACACACAGATGAGTGCGGCTGTGGGGAGCTAAGTTTTGAGTGTCTCCTAGAGGCTGGAAGTTGTGCTAGATGCTTCACTTATTTTATTGTCGTTTTTATTGTAATACGTAGTATTCCAGTTTTATAGATGGAACTGAAGCTGAAAGAAGCCAAAGTCATACAGCTAGTGTATAAGCCATTTAACGTTCAGGCTATTGATGATCGTGTTTCTTGTTCACAATTTCCAGTGACTATAATTCACCTTTTTCTAAAATACTAATCTGGGTGGAAATAGACAGGAGGAGGAAAGGAGACTTTCCATCGCTTTTGTTGTGCTAGATAGAACCTTATTTTTCCTGCCTTTAGGAGAAGTCAGCTCCTTGCAAGGGATTTCACCTGAGAGTACCTTGCACAATCTTTCCTGATCCAGCAGGGGCTTGGCGATATTATTAAATCACTAAGAATACACGATTCTTCTTTCATACCTGCTAGTGGGCACCCCTGACCTTGGTCAAGCCACTCTCTCTGGGCCTCGGTTCTGTTATCTGTAAGAAGTGAAGTTTTTGAGCTCAAATATATATGATTCTATCATTTCATTTTCTGAAATATTACCCTATTTTAAGAAAAAACACTTCCAAAAGGATTAAAAATGGGTAATAAATATACATATGAATCAGTAATAGTGGAAAAGCGGCGTAAAGGAAAAGGAAAACAACTAGGAACATGAGTAATGGGCCCACAGAATGCTTTGTTCTCCAGAGGTTTGGCTGTGAGCTTTCTGGCAGCCAACAGAAAGAGAAAGAATGTGATAAATTTGCCTGTTTATGTTTGACTTACAGTAGAAGGAAAGTTGGTTCTTGAGAATCAAATTCTTAACAGTAAGACCAATGGACGTCCCTCAAGGCTGTCATTAAAAAGAACACTATTTAGCATAGTGTTCATTAGCCCCATGAATAACGGACCTCTGCATCCCTAATATCTGCCATTTTGAGATTGTGGCATCTCAAGAAGCCACTTGTAGTGAAAGATTTTTCGCAGGAAGCAATGCATGGAGTCCAGGTGTGTGCCCTCCCCTCCCTCTATCCAGAGGTAGGTTTTTATTGTTTTTATTATACTGTATATAAAGATATGTACTATCCTTGAAGTTAGAAAAATTCACATACAACGAAGGCAGCAAAATACAAAGCTCGTGTCTCTTCTTTTGATTCTATCCCAGTTATATTCCCCGGAAAGTAATGTCTTCAGCTGTTTAAGGTTTGGGATTCTTCGTAGTGGTCCCTTTTCATCTCTAGTCCCAGATTTATCTTTTCATTAAAGTCTGATGAAAATGGGAAATTATCTCACTTAAACTCACAGCATCCCTTTCACCTTCCTCTTCCAATCTTTTAGTTCTTTTTAAAAAGATTGCTGCCTATATAGTTTTATTCTACTTAAATTTTTATTTCTTTATCTTTGACCTTAGGATGTACATTTTAGCACCTATTTTTCCTTCTACGTTCAGCTTTCATGTGTCATTACTTAAAATGGTAGGATAATAATAATAATTAAGTTGTTCATACTTTGCAGGAAAGTTCTAAAATTAAATCTGTAATCACTGTTTAGAATAAGATCGAAGAACTGTGATAGAATCTGAAAAAGGTAATATAATTTTCTTGACTGTAATGGTGATAGAAGCAGAAAATTCAAAATGTCACAGGTGAAAAGAGTCTCTTTTCATTCATTCAACAAATGTTTGTCAAGTCCATACTATGGATCAGGCTTTATTCTGGGTACTGTGAATTCATTATTGAACAATATCCTGCCCTCACTGAGCTTACAATGTTATAGTGAATGATAATAAAGTATGTATAGAAGTAATGTGTGTGGCAACAGTTAGATCTGGGAGGAATGTGGGGAGAAACTCGAGGTAGGAGGCAGTGGTAGTTTTAAGGACAGTCAATGTGGGGTGACGGAGAACTGAGATTTGAGGGAAGAGAGTTCCTGGTCAAGGCAACCTATGTTTCAAGTGCTTGTGCATACATTTTATTATTTAGCCTTCAAAACAACATTTGAATAGGCAGGGCAGGGCTTATTTCCCATTTTATGATGGGAGCAGTGGACTAGAGGGTCATTTACTCACCAGAAGTCCCCAAGTAGGTGATAGAGCTGGCATTTAGGTCTAGGTCTAATCCGCCCTATTTCAAACTGTTTGCAGTAGAGGAGGAAGCAGTAAATGAACACTTAAAAACTAGAGTCACCTAGTTAACCATAGTGACAGTTGGCCATGTTAAAATATTAACCTAGGGAACCTGCCTGATGACCTCTCTTGTCATCTGCCTGATTTTTACGAAGTTGACACATCCTTCCTGAGCTCCAGAGAGAAGCCGAGTGGGGGCTGATGACTTTATTCTCTGCTTGTATTTCCATTTAATCGCAGTGTTTCCACGTATTGCTAGAACCGTACAGACATAGTAGTAATTTATGGAAAGCCCATTTAAAAGGGTTGGAAACCCTGAGATAACCTGCAGTATCATTCGCTTGGGGTACTGATGAACAGATGAATAGAGTAGCCCTGAGGGGGTGTCCAGGGAGGGCCCTGTGGGAAGGAAGAGCGGCTGGGCTGAATTGTCTTGGCATCTCCACCTCTTGATTTTATTTAAGCGGCTGACTAACTTGGTAACCCTATGTAAACCAGATGATTTGTAGCCACTAGAGGGAGCGCTCCCCTTACTGAACCAAAATGTAACTAAAGAAAGGCTGTCTTCAGAGCTGTGTGAGTTCTTGCACAGGTGTCCAGGGTGAAGAAAAGTAAGACATGCGCTAAGCAAGGCTCAGAACCAGCCCTGGTTCTCACCTTCATTTGCTGAGCTTGAAGTGTGAGTAGTAGGGGCAGTTAAATACTCATATCTGCCTCTCATAAGTTTCAAAGAAATTAAACAGGCATGGGAGCCTGATGGATATCAAAGTAAAAAACACAGCTTATTAGAGAAGGCCTCGATGTATTACCAAGTGAATTTTGTAGTATTTCACTGCCAAACCGTCCCATTTAATCCCTGAACAGACCTGGATAGCCCCAGACTTCCTCACTGGGGCTGGCCACTCATTTCATGGCAGAAAAGACACATGTCCCAAAAGCAGCCTCCTCAGAAAGTAGTGGCTACTGGAATGGCTGAGACCCCTGCAGGACAGCTTTCTTCTTCCTGTCAGCCCTTTTAGAACAGCCCCTCAGCCCTTTACTTCAAGAGAGGTGAGGAAGAAGAGGCAGAAAATACTCTCCTGTCTGGCTCTTTCCTGGAGGTGAATATTCCTTTCCTCTGTGAATATATGCAATAGGGTATCTGTCTGTCCTCTACATGAGCTTTTCTTTTAACATACTGGCCTAGACATGGGTCAGTGGGATTGGCTATTATCTTCAGAAGTTTATTCTTGTACTTCTGAAGCTGCTTATTGTGTACTTAAGAACCATTCCCTAGAGGGTTGTCTTAGTCGCTTTCTTGTTGCTGGACAAAATACCCAACACCCACAATTTAAAGGGTAGCAGATTTGTTTTGGCTCAGTTTTTGTCCATGATTGTCTGACTCCAAGGCAGGAACAGAATGGCAGTGGGGTATGGAGGAGGAATAGTGCTCAGTCCGTGGCAGCCGGGAAGTGGGTAGTGAAGGGAGGATCTGGGCTGGAGACCTGTCCTCCCACATTGTGCCCTCAGTGACCCGCTTGCCTCCACCTAGGTCTTGCTTTCTCATGGCACATTCAGTGGGTGAGCCCACCGATGAGTGTAGAGCCCCGGGAGCCTTCCAGCTTCTTCGTACGTGAGAACGTAGGGGAACAGTTTAGGTCTGATCAGTACTAGGGGTGGTTTAGTTTTTGCCCCTAGTTCACTTAGTTCCTCCTAAAACTGAGAGTATGAAACCTGCTGAGGGGAACAGGGGTAAAAAATCCCATAGCTCCCACACAGGCCTGCATTCTGTGTTGGGCTTCAGGGTGTCAGTCTCCCAGAAGCAAGAGTTGAACTAGCAGGACAAGTAGAGATTTCGTTGAAAAAGAAGCTCTTTGGGGAGACTCAAAACTCATTGAGTTTGAAGTATCTGCTAACAAGGAAGTGACCCTTTGTTCACCAGGGCCTTCATTCATGAGGAGTTAGTCCTGCACTTATAAACAAGATAAGAATCACTGCTGTGACTAGCTAAGATTTTTTGGGTGTGGATATGACAGAAATGGAGCCAAAAGTCCCTGTTTCTCTGTACTCCAGAAAGCCACACCGGGTGGCTAATTTTAGAGGTTCTCAGTTGTCATTACTATGGTTTTGGATAGTACAGACTCACAAAATAGTCCTTTATGCTCCACTTGAACTGATACAATTAAGATATACGGAACAGGAATCATACAGAGATCAGCTATCTGCTGGTGAGAGGGTTGTAAGACTCTGAAGGAATAGACTTCCACTTAAGACACCCTCTGTTTCACCATAAAACTATCCCATCCAGACAGAGCTGAGAAACCTCCTCAGCAGAGCAAAAAAGTATTCCCTTTCTGTGGAAGTAGGAGTTCTCCCAAATCTGGGATTTGGGATTGATTGTAATTTTGTTTTGGGGGGGTACCAGGAATTGAACTCAGGACCTTGTACTTACCAGGCAGACGCTTGTGCCACCAAGCTATATCCCTGGCCTTAGGATTGATTTTAGAACACACACACATGCACACACATGCGAGTAAAGGGTATTATTTATTTTAAAATGTTTTTGTACCATAGTATAAAAAATGCAGGTCATTAAAATGAAATATAAAAGAACATAGAACACTGATAACTTTTACTATGTAAGGACATTGCAAATATTGCCACCTCAACATTACTATCATTCCATAAAGAAAGAAAATATTTTAACATTGAAAGAATAGGAAGAAAAACTTTTTAAATGAATGATAAAGGAAGTTTGTGACCTTACATACAAATCTAAGTTGTTCTACTTTTTCTTATTTTGCACCCAGGAGAAACTCAGTGATGGTCTGGCACTTGCCCTTGCACTGTGAAGCCCAAGTTCTTTTGGGAGGCTGCCCAGAATTTAGAAATGTCTTTACTGCTACTACTCACTGTGTTTTCACTCGCTGCCTGTTTTTCTCTGACAGAGCTCTATCAGAAAAGATTGTCTCAGTCCTTCCAAGGATGAAATGTCCACATCAGCTGGAACCCCATCAGATCCAAGGGATGGATTTTATTCACATATTTCCTGTTGTGCAGGTGAGATCTTCCATATGGTTTCTTGTCCTCTGAACATCAAAGTTCCTGTAATAGATCTGGCTCTTAGATCATCTGGCCTGCAGCCTTGGTTTAATGGGTGCTGAATGGAGTTGTTGCAGCAGAACATGATAGTGTTTCACTATTCCCAGAAGTTTCCAGTACTCCATATACCCTAGTTCAGTGGTGACAAACCTGTGGCACACGTGTTGTTTTTCTTCTAAGATAAAAGATGTTAATGTATAAGTTGTTTTTCTGTAAACTACATCTTTAGTATTCAGGTTTAATTGCAGTGTTGACACTTTGCAATGAGTAAGTGGGTTTTGGGTTGCAGTTTGGGTGCTCATCTCTAAAAATGTTCACCAACACTGCCCTAGCATTACACTGTTCCTTGTTATGTTCTTTCAGTGTTCCCCCTCAGTCATTTTTATTTATGGGTGAAGGTAAAACTCCAGAGCCCTGCTGTAGCCTCTTCCAACTTACTGTTCAGCTTCAGTTCATTCTTTGCTTTTGTTTAATTCTAGCCCTTCCTACTTGCTTCCAGTTTTCCTATAGTATGCTTCCTCCTGCCACCAAGCTTTTGCACATCCTAATTCTTCAGGCCAGGATACTCTTCTCTTCTTGCCTTACGTGCTTAAAATCCATGTTCATCTTTCAGATCTTGATTCTACCAGTCCTTCTTAAGAAAGCTTTCTTGGACTTCTTAATCTAAAGCAGGTTCCTTTGCTTCATTCCTCATGTACCCTCATTCCTTTCCTTCACAGGGATCTTCCTTCCTGGAGTTCATAACCATGTATATTGATATGTATGATTATTTATCTGTCTCTTCCCTGAGACTATAAGCTTCATGAGGGCAGGTACCATGGTTGTCTTGTTTACTATGTCTGTAGTAGCTATCAGCATGTCTGGCAGTTTGTAGGCACTTAGTCCTTATTTGATTGTTACATGTCTCCTGGGAGACCTCTCTGGCCAGCTTTTTCCCAAGACTGTGATTAAGTGGCCTTTGCTGTCAGCTTCCTTTATTCTATGTAGTTCTTGTTTCCGGACTTCCTAGGCACCTGGAAAAGAGGAAGAACAGAGGAACTTATGTTTGTTTCTGCTGTGTAAACAGTACTTTGTATCTGATCCTAAAAGTGTTTCTGTTTGAAACATCTGTTATAAATCCAGTCCTACTTTTGAGGAAGGAGAGACTCAGAGTGATCAGTTTGCAGAGGTCAGAGAAGTAGTGGATGGAAAGTAAAGATTCTAGTCTGAACACTGTCTCTGAGTTTTATGCCTTCCCATTCCCCTGCCTTCTTCACACTTCAGGATCCCACATAGGAGTAACTCAGAGTATATCCAGGATTAATGGAGTCAGATCTAAAAAGGAAAGAGACATGAAAAGCTATAAACTGGGTTTTCTGATTCAAAAGAAAGCAGAGCTATCTGGAGTTGAGTGATGAGTCATCTTAGAGGTCCAGGGCTGTCGCTGTAGGGTAAGAGTACGGATGAAAGCTCCAGGAGCTCTGGGCGCTCTGAATCCTCTTCTGTTTCTGCTTTCAGTCCGTGCCCAAAGCAATTGTTTGGAGGTGGAGTAGGGTAGAGTAGTAGAAACAGATGAAAGGTACTGACAACAGAGGAGTATTTCTCACACAGTTACCAGCAGACATTCCTGTCCTGGACATCCATTCCTAAACGGTGTTCTTTGCTGAGCCCACTGCATAAGCTTTTCTTCTTGTGTCTCCTTGCTAAGCAGCTAATCCTCCTCAGCTGTGAGTGCTCTTTGGAAAAACATAGCTGCTACCCAAACACTGCTTTGGGGCTGGAGTTGTTTTTTCTGGAAAAGGAACAATGACCCTGACAAATGGCCTCCCCCTGTTGTGTCCTTCAGCAACAAAGTGAACAAATAGAGTGAGGAGAAGAAACACAAGTTTTTTCTATGCCATGCACTCCTTTCTGCACTCACCTGCAGTTCAGGATTTCCCAGAGGTTGTGGGTATGTGCACATACATGTGTGTGTATGTGTGTGTGCCCATGTGTTTTAATTACTTGTAGAGTTAAATTGGATAAAAGAAGATCAGTTGCTTCTGGGTATCAACCCAATAAAGCTGAACAGAGCTTCCCAGCTTTGTGGCTACAGGATGAACAAATTACATTGTCTGTGCCTTGGGTTCTGTGAAACTTAGCTAGTGTCCTCTACCTTATAATGTCTGAAAGATTGAGAGTTTTGTAACAGGATAATCCGGTGCCTTGGATTCTTAGTACACTCTGTTTTCAAAGCATAATATTGTGGGAATTTTCTTTATTGTCAAATGAAGGGTTGTAGGAGATACTGTCTGTGACTCTTTCCCCTTTTCCTGTTCAGTGGTGCGAGCAGCACAGGAAAGCGTTTATGTTAAGAGCTGCCAGTAAGGCCAGTGATTCCTCATGCTTTAGGTATTTACAGAGCACTCTTATGATTTCATTTGCTCCTGCTATAGCTCTGTACAATCACTAATATCAAAGAACGGATGATCTTCCCTTTTCAGAGAGAGTGAGACCTAAGGATGTAAAGTACAGCTTCAAAACACCTATGCAGGTACTCAGCAGTGAACCCACTGGGTCTTACCATCTTGCGTACCCTGCCAGCCACTTTTCTGTTAGGACAACTGTGCTGATTCAGAAGATGCATTATCTTTGAGCAGGACTTCGCCACAGTGAGATTTTGTTCCTGTCGAGTCACATTTTCTCACTTCTTTCTCCAGTGGCTGGTGAAACGAGCTATAGAAACAAAAGAAGAGATGGGTGACTACATCCGTTCCTATTCTATATCCCAATTCCAGAAAACCTACAGTCTCCCTGAGGTCAGTTTTGTACTTTCTTTTTTTTGTCCACTAGGAGTAAGTGTACACTTAGAGACTCCCAGGAAGAAGGATATTAAGTTTAATTTGCCCCTTCTTGGTCTTACCCCAGCATTAAAATGGACCTTGTGGTTCAGTAGAAGTGCCTCTTTCAATGGCCATGGAGTGTTAAGCCTTATAATGTTGTCATTTTCTTTGAATTTTGGTACTTGATCCAGAACTATTAAACTAAAAAAATGAGAGTATATTTCTATGTGAAGTTTTTTTGAGCGATTACTTGCTTAGGATATTTCTATGGCAACAGTTTATAATAATTATACAACAGTAATAATAGCTAAGCACTATAGAATACCTACTGCTTGCCAGTATGTCATATGCCTTCTGTCCCATCTAATGAGTATTACTGTCCTTGTTTTGCTGTGATAACTTGCCTTAACTGTTATACTCTGTGGCCTTTCTTCTTACTAGCTGAACGGATCTGTGCTGGGGGCATCTGCCAAGATCCCAGCCATTTTCCTTGGAGAATACAGTACATTGCTATTTGTTAAAAAGTTAATATGGCTTGATGTAATACAGTGATAAGAGTCAGTTTACTCAGAAGAATTTTGAGGAATCCTATAGGGTTTTAATCTTTCTATGGGATCAGTTTAATTCCTATGTTTGTCTTTCAGGATAATGACTTCATAAAGAGAAAAGATAAGGCCATCAAGACAGTGGTCAACCTCTCAGTAAGTTCCTTTGCCCAAATTCTTCTGTCCTGGCACCATGATCTCTAGAAGCCCTTTGTTTGACTCCTAGATCAGCTGCTTGGATTGCCCAGCTGCTCAGTTTTGATGAGTGTTTGAGAGAAGCCCAGGTTGCTGTAGTGTACTCATTGCCAGGACACCACTATGGGTAGAATCTCCCCCCACCAGTGCCTTGAAGCTTGCATTCAGTTTTAGGAGAGAAAGATACAAATGCAAAGTGTTTTCTCATGTGTTCAGTGGCAGGAGTAAATTGTTAGTTGCCCCAGAGAGCAGATGATGAGCTGGAAATGATAAATTATGGGTAGTGCCACACATTTATTCCCACTATGACTCCGAAGAGACTGAGCAGTTTCTGAATCTTACATGGGGAACTGTGGGGTGGCATTTGTCACCATACACAGTGCAGCTTAATCACTGGGAGTGTATATACCTGCACTCATTTCCTAGCATTTCTTTTTTTGAGACAGGGTCTCACTATATAATTCAGGCTAGCCTTGAACTCACTATGTAACCCAGGCTGACTTTGAACTCAGTGATCCTCCAGCCTCAGCCTCGTGAGTGCTGAGATTACAGGCATATGCCACTACCCCTAGCAAGCTGGTGCTATTCAAAATACTGTGAACCAGAGCCAAGGGAGCATTGGTAGTAGCACTTCCCATCCCTGATAGGAAGGAAGCCCTTGTGCCTTGATGTATGCTCTTCCAGAAACGATGGATAGTAGTATTTTGCATTTTGTTTACTTCATCTAAATGGTGCCGTTTCTACAGTTTTACTCAGTTTTGTTTGTAAGATTCAGCCAGGGTTACATATGTAGCATTAGTTGATTTTTATAGTTGTACTGTCTAGTAATATGTTGCCCAGCTTCAATATCAGATACATCTTTTTATGTAGGTTATTTGGGTAGCATTGTAAGTCAAAGGTTGAATTTGAATTTGTCTAGCATTTGTAGCTTTGTGAATTAGCTGTGGAGTTTTTCTGGAAGAATAACTGTGGTCTCCCAAATGATTACCCTGAAAAGAACAATAGTCATTTGCTGATGAAAAACATGAAGTATTCATGGAAAACTGCTAAGTCTTTATTGCACTTTATAGTTATAATCTGTATGTTTTCCTCAGCTACATTGTGGAAAGGGAAGGGATGGAAAACCTTTAAGATAATGACACTTAACTATTTTCAGATTTAGTGGCAGTATTAAATAGTAAGAAAAAATGATATGATACCAGAATAATTTTCTTTTTTGGTTATGAAACAGTGTAAAAGTGTAAACAGTGTTACAACATTCTTAAAGTTTTTTAAAAGAGATTGGCGATACAGGGTGGAAAATCTCACAATACAGAAGTAACCATTTTTAATGCTTATATTTCTACTGTATTTTTAATATGCATTATAACTGAATTGGAATCATAATTTAAATATAATTTTGTCGCTTTCTTTTTGCTTGCCAATACAGTACCTCTGTAGCTCGGGTCACAAATCTAAGTCTTCCCACAGTTCAGTTCTCAAACCAAATTGGGCAAGAATCAAAATTCCCTATAAGGTCAACATTGAACCTAGCCATTAAATTTGATTTGGTTCTCATCCACTGTGGTTTGCTATCAGAATCATGGAAAGAATTAAGTCCGTGAACTGAAGGACCACTGTACAGGGTCTTGTATATACTATTAAAGATTCCTCTTCAACAGTATTTCTCATGAAATGATAACCAAATAGTTTGCTATGCTGTTACTTTCACCACTTCTCGGCCTTTTGGCTAAGATCAAGTGTAGTATGCTGTTACTTTCTCCTGTCTTAGGTGATATTTTTTACCTTGAAAGAGCAACAGCATTACTTTTCGGGCAGGAAATTAGGGGTCTGGTAGCTGGAGGGGAAGAGAAAAGAAATTTTTGCTGCAAACTGTATGTCATCTAGTCAAAAATAGTAAGTATAAGTTAAAATTTTTATGCTTACCTGAGTAAACTTCATGTCGAAATCTCACCCTGAGCTTTGGATACAGAGCGAGACCATACCCAAATACGTTATTCAGCCACATGACTCAGAAATTAAAAAGGTTTACATAGCTGTTGAACTTCCTGTCAGTAAACTTGGGCCTAGCGTCTATCACCCATGAAATAGTTATAGGCTATTAAAGACACATTATTTCTCTTTGTCATTTGTAATAGAGTTTTTTTTTTTTTAATCCATTTTTGCTTGGTGATATGACTGCACAGAATTTGAGGAGATATAGCTGGGCATGGTGTCACTTAGCTGTAATCCTAGTACTTGGAAGGTTGAGGCAGGAGGCTTGCCATGAGTGAGGCCAGCCTGGGCCACATAGTGTGTTCAAGACCAGCCTGAACTTGACAGTATCACCCTGTATCAAAAAGACAAGCAAACAAACAAGAATTTGAGGAGATACTGGTAATGGACATAGTCCCCAAATGTCATTCTGAATGTTTACAGTTCTCACAGCAATCCCATGAAATAGTAGCATTCCTTTATAAACGAGGAAACTGAGTAGCACAGACAGTCCCAAAAATCATGTCCAGAGCCATGATTAAATCTAGTTAATCACTCTGCCATAACCCTCTGAGACCCTGTTTGCAGCTAATTAGAAAATAATGTCAGAATAGAGGAAAATAGGAAAAAAATATGAATCTATTCAGTTAGAATTTGCATTTCTTAGTTCATTTTCTTCTCTTTGTGTAAACTTAATCCTCATTTGACTGGCAAACAGTTCTAGCAGGAATGGTAAAGAATTTTTATGGATTGGCTAGAGGTTACTTTCCAGTATTTTCTCCTTTTCTCATGTGCTGAAAACATTTCTTCATTCAGAACCTGTCTCGGGTTTCTTAGTTGAGCTCAATTGCCATTAATGTTCATCCATTTCTGTTCCCACTTTTGCGTGTACCTCCTTAGCTGGTTTGAAATGAGTCCCAGAGGTGTGCAGTAGATGCCAAGGCTATAGTGCACATATTGTGAACCAAATTATGCACTGAACAGTTTGCAGTTTATTTGTTGTATTTGCTCCAAGGAAAATCCCTCCTTTCTTAGAGGGAAAGAAACCTGCCCTCTTCATAAGGCTTAGGTTCTGGAGGGTGTGTTCATTTCTTCTAGCTTTTTGCCAAATGCTGCCTTGTAGATGTTTTGTTGGTGTTGCTTGCCTGCTCTATACTGAAGAAATTAGAATCACAAATTTGTATTATGAATGGAAAGTTGAGGAATAAAATACGGTCAAGGTACCTAGTTTCCAGACCCAGCCTTTTATAAAATATGTATAGTAGGTAGCTGCTGTGTGTTTACTGAGTGCCTGGCATCTAATGAGGTATTAACTCTTATTAACACTCAGAGAGTTATATATTATTAATTCTATTTTCAAAGTTAGGAAATTGAAGTGTAGAAAGGTTAATAAATTCCCTGTGTGGCTGCAGAGAAACAAAGAGGCAACCAGATTTTGATTTACGTCTGATGCCCTCTTTCCCTGGTCTCTACTTCCCACACATTCCAGGGACCCATTTTGCAGTAATGTGCATGTGCTGACTAATTTCTGGACTCTGATGTATATTATTCATCTGGGTCCCAGAGACTCAGATGCTGATCCACAGTGGTTGGACATGCTTCCATCTCCTCTTCAGTCCTCGAGGGTATGTCCTGTGACATTTCCCATTTGCTCATGGAAGAATTGATGCCAGTTGGAGGCTGTCCTGATGCTTTCTTTCTTTATCTGTCACTGTTTCATCATGGTGACTCTGCTAGTAGGCTTTTATGTATTCTGGCTTACACATAACCTCTTTTTGAGAAATAGATGTTAAGTGTTTAGTTTATTCTTGCCTTTGGCCATCCTTAGAAAACTGTTCCAATCCTTTGCATTTGTCTTTGGCTATGTTGTCTATCTAGTCTTTTGGTGCATGATTTTTTTTTTTGGTTTTGTTTTAAAAAGGTTATTTTTGTTTAGTACTAATACTGGATTTAGTACTAATACTGATTTAGTACTGATACTGATTTAGTACTAATACAGGAGTACATATTAGGAAATGAAAAAATGTAAAGATTAAATCATCCATGGTACCACCAGTAGGTAAAACCCCTGACATAATAGGTAAGAAAGAGGTAGGGATATTATTGTATAGAAAGTGTGAAAAAAAAAAAAACTTCACAATATATTCTGTTTTGTTGCTTTCTTGTTCTGCTTTTTTTTTTTTTTTTTTTTTTTTTTTTTTTTTTTTTTTTTTTTTTTTTTTTTTTTTTTTTTTTTTTTTTTTTTTTTAATAGAAGGAACCATCCGATGGTTCCCCTTTTTTTTTTTTTTTCCGGGACCGGGGATCGAACTCAGGGCCCTAGTGCTCAGCGGCAAGCACTTAGCCCACTGAGCTGTACCTCCAGCCCTTGTTCTGCTTAATAATAGGTTGAGAATATCTTCCCATGCCAATAAATGTATGTCTATAGGCTTTTTTAGTGGTTGAAGATTATTTGTTGCAGGGAACTGATTCAGCTTGTTTAGCTAGTATCTTTTTTCCCCTTGATCATTATATAGGATATCCTTGCAGCTAATTTTTCTTTCATCTCTATTTATTAAGATATATTTCATAAAATAGAATTGGATAAACGTTATGCTACTAGTATCACTTGCCAGATCCTCAAGCAGAAAGGTGTAATGAACTTTAACATTAGAACTCATCATTTTGGATATTCTGTTTGTTTTGGGCTCATTTGTTTTCTTCCTGGAGATTATTCTGAATATTTTTGCTTTTTTATTTGAATCTGCTACTTTCTTCTTCTCAACCACTTTTTTTTTCTCCCACACAATAGTTACCTGTTTTACACGAGGTCTCTCCTCTGGGAGTGGTGTTTGGGGAGCCCGTAACGCATGGCATCTCCGCAGGATAGGCCTCCTCATTCCCCTTCTACTTCTCGGTCATAATCGTAATCGTCTCACTTGTCTTACTTGTGCTGTTGCACCGCTTGCTTCTCTCTCTTCTGAGCAGTCAGCCCTGCATATCCATGAAGGGTGTTCCTGTGAGTGAGGTCTTTTACTTGCTCTTAACTTAGAGGTAGAGTACCTACAAAGGGTGTTCCTGTGAGTGAGGTCTTTTACTTGCTCTTAACTTAGAGGTAGAGTACCTACAAAGTTTTACCCAAAACCTGTAAATGTATAGATAAATGTGTGTGTGTGTGTGTGTGTGTGTGTGTGTGTGTGTGTTATGTTTAGAATTTTACATGAGAATAGAGAAGACAAGAAGAAAAAGGAAAGAACAGAGAGATGTTTTAGAGCTTCCAGTTGGAAGGAAATGCTTTGTTGAATTTCCTAGATCACCTAAGAGAACATTTAGAATTCCTGCCGCAGTGTTTTTTCTTCCACAGGGAGTGCTGTGAGGGAGACCTTCCCATCCAAAATATTTAACGTAGATGTGATAATAAAAGAATAGAGTACATTTTCCTAATAATAACACATGTACACCCATATACAGGTATGTTAGTATATCAATGTTTTATGGATAATAGATAAATATAGATGTGTATATATATCTTTACCCCTTCTGTGTGTCAGGCACTATTAAATATATTGATTAGTCCTCACAGTGCTTCTTAGACCTGTTTTATAGATGGGAAGCCACAAAAGTTAAAGTAACAGAGGGAGGAAAATGTTGTCTGTTGAGAGTTGAATATCACTGGCCCACTAGCACTTTTGAGTGTTGAATGCCAGATTGATAGTGGCTGTTTCACAGCCAGCTCCATTTTCAGTAAAGTAGGTGTCTGTGGTGATTGTGCGAGCAGCGATCAGGGACTTGCTGCAGACACTCCGGTGGTGCCATGAGTTCCACTTCCCTGCGCTGCCATTTGGAGTGTGGGCTCAGAGATGTGCCTCTGACAGGTGAAACCAGCTAACTGGACCTGCAAGTTGAGACTTGATTCTTGGAGTATAGGAGTGTTCTACTCTACAAAAGGGTCTCCTTTTTTTTTTTTTTTTAACCCCATCCCTATGTCCTTTGTCTCCTGCCAAGAAAAAATAGCAGAATCCACAGTAAAGGATGGTCAGCATTGAGACATAAGACATTTTACAGAGTGCTTCTGAGTCCCATTTCTGATGTCTTCTTATCTCTGTCACTTACTACCTTGGTAACCATAGGCAAGTTTAACTTATTGCCTCAATTCTGTATAGACAGCAAGGATAACCATCTGTATCTGTAATATGCAAATGGGCAACATAGACAGAGCAGTCTACCTGCCTGGCACGTACTGACCGTTAATAAGTGACAGCCATTGCCACCATGGTCACTGTTAATGACAGAAGAGTAAGTTGATTCTGTATACCTGTTTTTAAAAGACCAAAATCATGTATAAAGCATGATTTTAAAAAATCAGGTAATTAATCTCAGACTTAAATTATTGATACAATTAAGTTACCAAGTCATATCTTTATTGGTTTAAAAGAACACAAAGAATGAGAGACTGGGAATATCCTCCCAGATTTGTTAGTCCAAGTTTATTTTACAGATAAAGAAACTGAGGCTTGTTGAGGGAACCTTTTTCTCAACTTCATATAGGTGGTTAGTGGCAGAGATCAGATAACATTCCTGACTACTGTTGCTTTGAACAGTTTTTTGGCAATAGTTATTTTATAGTAGCCTAGAAAACTGACATTTAGGTCTTTATTGCTTAATAAACTATTGTAATGGTCCATGTGTCTGCTACAAGTTGTATAATACATCTTGTGAGAGGGCTAGATCAAATGGCTAATGAGTGGCTAGAATGCCTACATAGGCAAATTAATATAGTAGAAAGTTTTCGGGGTTAGAAACCCAGGAATCTATGGTTAATATTAGGCATAATACTATTGTAGGGATCTTACAAATTATTTCATCTCTGCTTCCTTGTTAAAGTAAAACTTATTATGTGCCTTGTCTCTACTTCACAGTGTGGTTATAAAATTCAATCAGTTCATGAACTTAATTCATTTATGATTCTAGTCACAAACTGAATTGGATGAGAAGCATAGCAAATTTCCCTTTAAGGTCAGTGTTGAACCTTATGGGGAAGTAACCATTGAATTTGATTTCATTCTGGTCCAGTTTGGTTTGCAACCAGAATCATGTAAAGAACTGAGTTGAACTGAAGAACAGCTTTATGCGAAGACTTATACTCTAAAGTGGAAAGTATATAAAAAGCCACCATTGTCATTGTTTGGCAGGATAAAAGGTACTTTTAACTGCTGTTTTCAGTATTCTGTTGTTTTAAAATCAGTCCTTTTTTTAGAAGAATCCAGTTTCCTGTCTTGGGTCATTGACTCTTTCAATGGTAAGTAAGGAAGATAGCAGTTAAGCTCAATTATATAGCACTCCTATAATAGTGGAGCTATTTTAGTTGTATTTATTTATAATAGAGCTATTACATTTCTGTGAAAATTAAATTACCTATGATAACTATGTCATTATATTTTTCACTTAACTATAAGTCTGTTTATGTTATTTATAGCTTGCCATTCATGTAAACACCAGAAACAAAGCAAAGAATATTTGTGGCAGCAGTTTGTGAGCACAGCCCTGCAGAATCATCCAGGCCATCCTACTTTCCCTGTTCCACAGGACTGTTAAGATCTTATAGTGTGTGTCACAGATTTTTTGAAACTTTTTTTTAAAATTAAAAGTAATGTAGAAATAACCAGAATTTTGGAGGGGGGCAATTCTATCTGGAATAAAATGCCACTATATTCCTTTGAGGTAGAACGGGATGAAGGCCAGCATTTACTGAGCACCCACTTATATACCTCATACTATGTATACAACATGTGTATGTATAAAATTACTTCAAAATGCATGCGATACAAAATAGATCTATATTTACTTGTACATTTTTATCTATTCTAGCTAAGCAGTGGCACAAGCCTGTTACCCTAGACTTGAGGCTAAAGTACAGGGATTGCTTAAGCCTGTAAGTTTGAAACCAGTATAGATAACATAAGCTGAATAACTCTGAATTTTTTAGTCACTCTACTTTTCTGGTATTAGAGTCTAAATGAATTGAAATCTCCTTTGACGTAACAGAAATTTTATTTGTAGGACTCTGTTAACACTTGTCTGTGATGGGTGAATGGGTTTGTGGCTCTGAGTAGTAGAAGGGTCTTGATTATGTTGTGACTTCACTTGAAAGCTTGGGTGCAAGAGTAAAAAGACTTAAGAGGAATCAAGGTCCTTGTTTCTTGAGGTAGAGTCAGTATTACAAAGGTTTCAGTTCTTCCTAAAGTAATGTAAATTTGGTGTGATTCTAATGAAAAAAAAAGTGTTTTTTATAGTGAACTTGAAGGGCTGATACTAAGGCAGGAAATGTTTAAGGTAGAGAAAATGCATAAAGTAGGAAATTCGAAAAAAGAACAGTGGAGAGACAGGATGGAGAATTATAAAGCAGTACAGATTAAAGAGACACTTGTGAGGACAAAATGTGTACGAAATTCGGTATTATTTCAAATTTGCTGTGGGATGAACTTCTAAATTGAGTGTTAGGATTCTTAATTTTCTATACCAAAAACATTTTAATAGATTAAAAGTCCAAATATAAACTATAAGCTAACATAATCTAACATGAGATTTTTTTTTTTTAAACAATCTGTAGAGTAAGCAGTGAAGTAGTGTGGTGGGAGGCGAAATCAGTAGGGTCACTGGTTCTAGTCCAGCCTGGGCAACTTGGAGGCCCGAGGACACCTTGGTTCAGAGTAAAAAGAAAATGGATATTGGTAGTGTGGTAACTCAGTGCAGCAGCCCTCAGTTCAACCACCAGTACTGCCAAAAATAAATACAATAAAATGATAAAAATCTAGGTGCTATAAAGAAAATGATTGCTAAAACTGAGTATGTAAGGCATTGAAATATCATAGAATCAAAACCCATAAATTCAAAGTTGATAAACTTTAATTTTGGGTGAAGATATTTGCGACAGAAGTAGAAACGAAGGGCTGGGGATGTAGCTCAGTGGCACAATGCCTGCCTTGCAAGTGTGAGGTCCTGAGATTGATTCCCAGTACCAAAAAAAGAAGTAGAAATAAAAAGAACAATACTCAGATTATAAAGCATGGTTGCAAATTATAAGAAAATGATTCTGGGCGTGGTAGTACACACTGGTAATCCCAGCACTCCTGAGGCCGAGGCAGGAGGATTGCTTGAGTTTGATGCCAACCTGGGCTACAAAGTAAGTTCAAAGCCAGCCTGAACTATGGAGGAAAACACTGTCTGAATAAGACAAAAAAAAAAAAAAAGACAAGTTAATCAGTAGAAGAACAATATCAATGAGATATAGAGTAATAAACAAAATTCCAGTTCCACTAATTTAGTACAAATCAAAGTAGTGAAGTGTTTTTTACCTATAAGATATGTAAAAATTAAAAGCTTGTAAATATTGCTATTGCCAAAGTTATAGTTAACCAGTTGGTAGGCACTTAGTACAGTTTGTTTCTTTGGCTCAGGCTGGTGGGTAAACATCCTTCCCTTCGAACCAGTGAATTTCCTTCTAAGTTTCTGTGTTACCCATGTACTTCTACATAAGGACAAGCACTGTTTATAATGAAGAATGTGAAAGTTACCTAAATATGTTTCAGTAGATTAGGTAAACTAGGCAATATCTATCTGCGTTAAAGAATATTACATCTGGTTTAAAAGAATGAAGTGGCTTTGGTGTTTTTTCATGGAAACCACCAGTATATAGTGTTAAGAAAAAAAAATTTCTAGAACAGTATATCATTATATTTTCCCTTATATAGGCAAAGCTATCTTAACATTGTGTTACATACATGTAATTATGCAAATATGCAAAGGTTTGGAAGGATGTCCACCTGTCAGCAGACAGTGGTGTCTTGAGAGAAGTTAGATTTAGGAGAAGAGAGAGTAAGGCAGGACTTTTAAAAAAATTTGCATCCTTCATACTGTTTGAAACTTTTTAGAGGAATATATCCACTTGTAAAATTATGTAACTTAAAGCAAATACAGAACACAACAAAAAACCGAAGAGTGTTTAATTACTTTCTGAGTTTTGTTCCATTATTTTTATTTATGCCACAGTAAAAAGAGTGGCTGCTTTTACATCTGTAAGTGATGTACAAGGGTACCCAGCAAACAGTGTTAACTTGTTGGGTGGGTTTGGTGATTCATAAATTTATGTATTTGGACTTTTTTCAGTGAGCACTGATCATTGTAATAAATGATTAAAAGTGAAGGCCTCTCTTTTGTAGGCGCTAATATGCTGTATAGACAAAAACAAATCGTCTCAAGTAACCAGAAGTGCCATTCATGGTGTCTTGGTTATTTTTCTCTCGTTGCTGAGACAAAATATCCAACGCCCAAAATGAAGGAAGGAAAGGTTTATTTAACTTACAGTTTGTGGAGGTTTCAGTCCATACTTGGCTGGCTCAGAGGCAGCATGGCACATGGCAGAGGCCAAACATTCATGGCAGCAGAGCACAACAAAAAACAACCAGCCAAAGGGAGGAATGGCAGCAAAGCAGTGTTTTTCTACCCTACATTGTAAACAGGCTACCCTACCCAGCCGTGTATAGCACTTATAATCTCCATGCCCTCCTCTTCCACAAGCTCAGGTTGTATGCAAAGCAAGCACCCTGGCTTCCTGCTGAGCCACTCAGCCAAACCTTTACACTCCCCAAGTTGACACAATTTATCAACCATAACACATGGTCTTACACAAGGTTCACAGACCTTGTCTCTGGCTCATGTAGAACATGCTCCCTAAAAGCAGCTTCCCTGAATGCCCTGTCTTACAGCAAAAGCGCTCACTCTTTGGGAAAGACCTGTAGCCTTGCCTGGCTGGAGGCATCCACAGCCTGTGTAGGAGAGCCTTCTTAGTCTCATAACTTGTCTGTGTCATCCACCTAGGATGTGTACAAGCCACGTCGGAAGTACAAACGCCAACAGGGGGCAGAGGAGCTGCTCGATGAAGAGTCTCGAATCCATGCTACACTTCTAGAATATGGCAGGTAATGAATGAGGTCCAGTCTAGGTGTCTGTTTAGTAAAAGAAAAGCTGATTTAAATCGCTTAATATGTATTAACTGGATTCTATCTGACCGTGTTTATTGTTTTTACCCCTGATATTTCCAGCATCGAAGAATTGCCTTTCTGGTATTAGCTAAGTTTCTGTAACTTGCCTTTGCAGTTGCCCTCTGGAAATGGCTTATGACCGTGGCCCTGGCTGTGCCCACCTGGGACATTTGTAGAGGCTGTGGCATGTCTGACATTCAGATCCTGCCACTTATGAACATCTTTACTAAACAGAAAATATGGAAGCACTTTCAACAGTTTTATGCCACTAGAATAATAATTTTGGATTTATGTGCCTATTGTCCTAATTAGGAAAATGAAGACTTTAGAAGTAGTGTTTGTCACTTCTTAATAATACCTAGTGTTTTTAAGTTACTTTATAACCTATTTTTACTTTTGAAACTTATAAGGACTGCTTGTGTCCGTTAAATGTTTTGGTTGACACTAGATATTAACCTTCATTTATGCCCGTATTCTCTACTTAGGATATCTGATCCCTGGATGTAAGTATATTTCCTCCTCCTGCTGTGCTGGCGAAGGTTCCTGCTTTGCCTTACAGCCCAGCCTTTGCTGGGTGGCTGGAACTAACTGCACTTATTAGCATTTCCCTGAATGAGCATCTGATGGCTTCTTCCTGTAGGGTACTGGAGAAAACCAGTAGGAAGGAGATTAGGCCTAAACATTGTAATTTTTCCAAGGAAAGGCATTGACTTTTTTATTTGAGATGATACTATGAAGGCAAGTTTTTCCTTCTGAAAGATAAAAACTAGTCTATCTCAAAATAAATTGAGTTAGTTCTGGCCCTTGGCCACAGGTGACCATCATGATACCTGTTTTAATGTTAAAAGTAAATATGAATAAGCAAATTCCTCCTTCTAGGAGCTTAAGAGGCAGGTCTAAAGGATTATGTATAATAGGTAGTTATTTTACACTGTGTGATGAATGTGCTTGTGGTATAAATGAAGAAGCACACAGCTATGAGGGTAACTTGCTTTTAAATGGTCAGAAGAGTTGTCCTCTATCTTTATGGAGGAATACATGGGACCTGGGGATTGAGGCATTGAGATTTAGTTGTTTATTGCTCCCTTTGGATAATTCATGAAGTCTCTGGGCCTTAGGTAAGGGCTTACTACCTGAGGGTGTGTCCTCTGTCCCAAGGCTCTCCCTAGACTAAAGGGCTGGAGAAACAAGGAATGTTCTAGATGCAAAGACACCAGTGGGAAGCTTTGGTGAGACACATGTTGGTCAGGTTCCCTGTGTAAGAACAGAGTCCTGATACTAGTTTCAACAGAGGGCTTCATTGATTACAGGGAGTGATGGGCAGCAGGCTGATCTCCCAGGCCTCACAGTAAAGCTGGACCAAGGGAGCTGCTTCTGACTGCATGCTTAGGAAGCTAGCTAGCAACCTGGAGAATTAGGAAACTGGTGCTACAGCTGCCCGCAGTGCACCATGCCACTTTGCCCAAATCAGGAAGCCCTTGCTATAAGAGCAGGAAGCCATTGGGATAGCTGCTAACTTCAAAACCACACTCCTTCTATGCTCTTCAGTGGATCCTCTGTGCCTCCCTTGTCTCACTTAGCTGTTCCTCATTCGCAACTCCAGCAAATGTTCAATTGGTAAGACCTAAACAGCAGTTAGAACCCTAGCTGTCAGAAGTATGGAAAATAGTCTTTTTTTTTCTGCTTCTGCAGTAGTACTACCAAAAGATATAATTGATAATTAATTAGGCCAATTCACAGAGTCTGCCCTAAGGCCCTTTACAGAATTTGTGTGGAGACCTAAATGTGTGTGTGGAGGGGGGGCGGTGCTTTGGAGAGGACAGCCGCTTTAGAGCTGGGGGGTTGAGGGGTGAAGGGCAAATCACAAAATGAGGGAGAGAACAGTGTGTGCCAAGTTCCCTGTAAGGCAGTAGGTGGGGCAGGAGAGTACAAGGTGGCAGTGAGAAACTGCCCTGGGGCTGCTGAGGAGATCCCTTGTCTCCTGAGAGGAAAGGCCTGCCAGTGACACGCTGAACCCGTCCCCATGGAGTTGAATAGAGCATGAGCAGGAAGATGGGAGGGAATGAGGCTTCAGCTCCAGCGCAGTAGAGGCAGCATGTGGGTCAGGCAGGTGAGGCACAGCATGCGTGCGGACAGAACAAAGTGTGTAATTTGTTTTTCTTAGTGGTTGCATATAACTTCCATGTGAGGCTGGGTGTTCTGCATTATGCATTTGTTTTAGGTTTGTTTGCTTTGTTATACTTGTTTAAGACGTAGATTAATTAGAGCCAGAAGGTAAACTAATTTAAATGGAAGTACATTTCTGTGTGTGTGTGTGTGTGTGTGTGTGTATGTGTGTTTTAATTCAAGTTGCATTAAGTGAATGTGCATTACTGATGTAATGTCTGGGTTATGTTTGAAAATAAAAAGATGTGCTGGATTTGAAGTTATGAAAGTAACATTACAGGGCGTGTTTGGTTGAGCAAACACAGTCACATCTGTTTATACAGATATTTTAAAGGCTTTTAGCTTGCACTGTGGTTCTGAAATGCAGTTCCTGATTCAAAGAGTAACGATGGCATTTAAAATGTTATAATCTACCAATGGAGAGTCCCCATTTATAGTAATTGTATAGCAAACAGGATAGCTGGCCCTTTATTTAAAGAATGGTGGACTGTGTTTCTGGGTAAGACATTTGAAACATTTTCTCTAGGCACTAAATAGCCTGAATTCTCTTTGGTGCTTTCCACATAAAAATCAAACCAGAATACATTAGACAGACTTTATTGTGATTTTTGAATAGTAGCTTAACTCCGCTTTTTGTGGCCTGCAGGAGATACGGACTTAGCCGGCAGAACAAAACAGAGAAGGTAAGAAAAAAGCATAGGTAATGGGTGAGAATATTGAGAGGCGGAAGTGACCACCCTTTGGCCTCTATCAGACACAGTCTGGAACCCAGCTCCCTGGGAAGCCTGGCAAGAGTGGCTGGTCCTGGGTAAGGTGAGGGGGCAGGGGTGTGCCAGCTTCCCTTGGCCCCTGCGTATCTGTCCTGGGATTTCCATCCTACCAAGTCTACTTTCACCCCTGGCGCTAGAGGTTAAGGGTGATTGAAAGTAGGTCATGTGGAATCTAAAAATGTGAAAATGAAGTCGTGCCCCAGAATGAGGGCCTCCACAGGTGTGAGCAGGGTACTAGCAGTGAGATGGCCTACAACTGCAAATTACAGGCCTGCCCTCCGGAAGACAGCTGAGTGTGAAAGAGCCGACCGAGCACGTCAAGTTGGGCTCTGCTAACTTCACAAAGGAGTCTGAATGATTTCTTTTCACTTGTGTATTTATTCGTGATCCTTAATTGTTAGTAGCAGGAGGTACGTAGCTCTTACAGTGCGAAACCCTGTGTTCCAGGTCCTTTGTTAAGAGATCTGCGTGCATTGTCTCACTTAACAATGCTATGAGGAGGATACTTGCTCCTGCTTTTTGGGTCGCAAAACTGATGCTCAGAGGGGCTCTGTGATTTGTCCAAGGTCACAAAACCTGAAAGTGCTATAATAAGCATCCAAGTCCAGGTCTATCTGATACCAGAGACTATGCTTGTAATCACTTCCTTGTGATTAAGAGAGAGCCCGCTAAAGTGGCTGGGCTGGTGGCCTCTTAAAAATAGGGTCCCTTGGCTTGAGATCTGTTAGTAATTTCTCATTTTCCACCTGACCTCAGATTTCCTCAACTAGGACATGTTCTTTACTGCTCTTCTGCCACCCCTTCACTTGTCTAGTTCTGCATCCCTCTGTGGCCTCCTATAGTAATTTCCTCTCTGTCATTCAGGGGACTGACAGTGACCTGGAGCATATGTTCTAAAGCTAAACTGACTGATTTCAAATCTGAGTGCCTCCCCTTCACTGTGTAACTTTGGATAATTTGCGTAACCAATGTACCTTCCCTCACAACATCTAAAAATGGAGGTGGTCATTGTATCTGCCTCAGAGCATTGTGGTGAAAATTAAAATGTAAAAGACCTAGAATGATCCAACACACAGTAAACATTTAATAAGCAGGAACTATTATTAGCATTAGGTTATTTGCAGTTAGACATGTACTGATTATGATGCTTCTTTGTTAGTTTTCTCATTTTTCCCATATTTGTGTTTTCATTGAACCAGATAATCATTACTTGCAAGGAGTTTTGTGAAATTGAATTGTGTGATGTGTTGTCTGGTATATAGCAAGGGATTGATGTATACATTTAATTTGATGGTATTTAAGTTGAATCTGAAGAGAATTTTGTGCATATGACTGTATTCTGAAATAAGGCAGTTTGGTTAAGACAAAAAAAAAATGATGAGATGTCCCTGTGTCCCTGAATAGTATACAAATTGGGCTTGTTTTGTCATTCTTATATCGCCCATTTGGATTGGCATCTTATCCCCAGTGAATATATCCAAGTAGGCAAGAGTCCGTGGTCTTTTGTCGGGAATGATAGACTTGTTACAGAAAAGTGTCCTGGAGTTGGAATGGCTGAGAAAGGCATGTCAGGCTAATCGTCACCTGCAAACCTGATAACCAGAGATCCACAGTGAGCCTGAGGCCAACTAGGTGGCCGATGGTGGAGACAGGACTAAAACCAAGAACTCTAGGCTTTTAGCCCATGTTTAAAAAAGAGCAATTTAATGCATGGTGCCTTGGGTATGGCACAGAACATTGAGAGCCAGTGGCTGTGTCCACATGGAGCAGTTGATCAACAGAAGAAGCAGTTCAAATTTTTTTGCCTTCAACCTAGTGATTTTCAAACTTGTTTGATCACTTGTAGCAGTAAAAATTTTATTTTTTATTGTGATGCAGTACACATATTCATACTCCCCGCCAAAACAAAGCTGTCATTGAACAATACTGTACTGAAGGCTTTACTGACTACAAAGCAAGCTAATGTGTATTATTTTATTTATGTAGATTCTAGTCATACCTGTTAAATTACCCACTAAAAATAGATCTCAAGTGGCAATTGAAAGAAGCACTGCCTTGCCTGTGACCTATCCTTGAATGTGTTAGAATAGGAGGAAGACAAAATAAGAGTAGAAGAGTAAGTCTGGCGAATGTGACCTGGTATTTTATTTCATCAGTGAGCAGGTGGGAAATGGAGACAGGCATCAGCCAGACCTTGAGTGTGATGTGGCTTGAATGCAAACTCGGCTCTGACTGTCCACTCCCTCTCAGAAGCTCATTCAGGTGTCCAACTCTGCTTGTTTTCTTTAAGAGGCTCATGACTCTTCACAGTGTTGTCCTTTCTCTGCTGAGTTTCCAGCTCTGATGCTCAGCTGTTTGTATGTCTTCCTTTGCAGGCTGAAGACAAGAAAACACCACTTCCTGCAGGGCTGTCAGCTACAGAAAAAGCTGATGTCCATGAGGAAGATGAATTTCAAGCAGCTGAAGAGGTATGTTCTCTATGTAGGTCCTTTGAGATTTCAGTCACTGGAAGAGAAAGTTACTCCCATCCTTAGCTTCCCCAAATGGCCAGCCAGGAGCTGTCTTCCATGTGTCCAGCTGTCTTTCTTCACCTGTCAAGTGGCTTGCCATAAAACTAGATGAAGAAAATTGCCCTATGATTTCATCTCAGAGACCTGCAGGGGCATTTGCCTCAGGCCTGTGTGGGCAGAGCCGCTCACTGCTGCTCCTTTGTTCCTCTTTCAGCAGCGTATTCAGTCACTGATGACCAAGATGACCGCCATGGCAAGTGAAGAGGTGAGGGGTCATGGGTAAGGGTGAGGGGAGATACAGAGGAGGATTTGGGTCTCATGGCTCTGCCCTGGGAAGCCTCTTCCTAGGGAGACCCTCTGTCTTCAACAGTGTCTTTCTTTCCTTAAGGTTCCTTTTTGGGAAGCTGTTCTATAATATATAGGATTACAGTCTGCAGAGACCTGTAAGAAGGAGACTTGAGGGCCTTTGTGAGAAAGGATATTCCTGTCAGCTTGCCTTGCAGGTCTCTGCCAGAAAGAGGGTCACAGATTCCATTCTACCAAAAGAGCTCCCATCTTCTGCCTACTTTCAGTGCCATTAAGTAGGAGATGGAGTTCAAAGTTCATATTGGTCTTCTCAGAGCACAGGGCCCATCCACAAGGTTTAGCCAGGAACAGTAGTTGGAAGGATCATTTCTTTTGCAGTGGAGAGATGTTTGGGACTCTGAGGTTTCTTGTCCTCTGGCATTTGCTCTTCTCTTCTTTGAGTCATAGGCCCATGAAATATCTTACGGGCTCTATGAGTCAGGGAGGGTAAGGAGTGGTTTCCAGGGGTATCCAGGACCTGAGGGGAAGCTGACACAGCTGAGTGAGTGAGGAGGTGGCAAGGTAGCTTTTACTTTTGTCCTGAGACTGTTTTCTTCCTTCTTTATGATGAATAAGTAGACAAAAGGGAAATTACTTTTCCCCTGGAAATATTATCTGTTTTGCAGCAATACTCAGTGTAGGTTTTCCAGTTTTGTTAAAGGCACAACCTGGCTTTGAGAACGTACCCCATGTGATTTCAGAGCCGTCTCACCGCAAGCTCCGTGGGCCAGATCGTGGGCCTCTGCTCTGCTGAGATCAAGCAGATTGTGTCTGAGTATGCAGAAAAGGTAGGTGCCGGTGCCCCTGGAGTGTGTGACTGAGGCAGCTCCCCAAGGCTTTGCTCTCCCACTTCCCCAGTCCTTCCCATTGCAAGTTGTAGAGTTTGATTGTAATTCATACAGCATTTGTCAGAAACAGATATCAGGCTTTGCCACACACAGCCATCAGCATTTGCCCATTAGCTAAATTAATTTTATTCTGCAGTGCCCATTTTTCTCTAAATATTAAGAGAAAATTTGTCTTTCAGAGCTGTTACCACATTTGATGCATTGTAGCCTGAGGTATAGCATAGGCCTTTTTTCTTCCCTAAGAGGCTTCTTATAGCTCTGGCTCAGTTTGGCAATCGGACTAAAGAATGAAGCTTTTTGCCACTTAGGAGAGAAACCCCATAACTCAGCCAAGCCCAAGGCAAAATTTTTTGTTCTATTTTATTAAAAGAATATAGAATGAACAAAAGCCTCAAAGTCATATTTCAGCATTAGATATTTTTTTCCATCCTAAGAGACAGGAGGACCTTGAATATTTCAGAGAGGTAGTGATTAATCATTTTGCTCATAACTGATTCTGGTCTGGCTGAGATGTAGTATCAGGAAGATCAGATTTACAGTGCATTGTTTAACATCGCTCCTTTCTGAGCCATACTCACTCTGCTGCCTTAGAATGTTGATGTCTGTTGAAGCATTTAGCTTTGCTTTCCTTGTCTCAGAAGCCTTGATGACAAATTAGTTCTGCCTCCACACTGTGCAAAATGACCTTCTGAAATGATTGCACAGGTGGTGTAGTCTGGGAAAAGATGTTGCCTATAACTTGGGTATGTGATCTGTCCAGTTTGCAGTGGTGTTAATGAGCAAGACAGTCAATGGGACAGAACGTCTGGGGGCTGGTTGCCCCATCCCCCAAATGCATACTTAACGTGAACTTTCTTATTCCACTCTGAGACACCAGAGTTTTTTCTCTTTACCCGTTTTCTATTTACCATTAATCTATGTCATCTGAGATTTGACTATTAAAGAAGTCTTACATACCTTGAAAGAACAAATAAACGGTTTGACAGTGTAGTTGTGAAAAAAATGATTAACTGTTCCCTGTCAGTATACACACTTGAATGGTAGGCATTAAGTCTGTATCACCCTTAATTCCCTTATTACTGAATCCAGTTTCTTTGGGGGGTGGCGGATAACTAGATCAGGCCACCCACTCCCACCCTCACATTTCTACAGGGGCTCTGATTTCTGTTTCTAGACTTAACCAACTTTTAGCACATAAAGGGTCTGATTTGGGTAAGATGGAAAATAGAGAGGAGGTCCCGTCTTTGCTCGGATGTGCGCCCATCCTTTCCAGCCCTCTCCTGCTCTAGGGGGGATTCTTGTCTGCCTTCTTCCGCCAGTTCTGCCTCTACTAGATCTCCTTCTGGGTGTCTATCTCATCTTTTGAGCTTTCCCTTACCCTGATGTAGTAGTCTCTACCCAACTTGGAGGGCTGCGTTCTGGTATTGATCCTGTACTATTTCCTTCTCGTTCTGTTTTTCTAGAATAGAGTGAAGTTAGAAGTAATTTGGAACTAGAGATGCCAAACCTCTTTCCAAGGGTAAAATTTTACTTTACATGGAAATTGTAGGTCAGGTACCCAGTGCTTGATTGTTTTCTTGAATAGATCACATAGCATTAAAATTGCTGGTTTTAAAAATTAAAAAATTAAATTCCTTTTAATTCTTTTCCTGTTTCCCAATTATTTCACATTTGCTTTAGTCCTAGATATCCATAGTTGTGCATAGTTGCCATCTTCATTATGTCCAAGAGAAGTTAAGAAAGTGCAGTGGTTAGAATCACAGTTCGTTGAGTCATATCTTGTTTCATATCATTTGCTCCACTTCTCTGACAAAAATAATCTAATAGATACTCTTGGCCAGTACCTAATTTGTCTTTGCCCTAGTATCTTCATCCATGAAAAGAGAATACTACTACTTTTCTGGCAGTTGTTTGGAAGATTAAATGACAGGTAAGCACAGAATGCCTCAACTGATGCCTAGCATGCTATAGCTTTTTGGCTATTTGCATTTTTTGTATGTTTTGTTTTGTTTTCAATTCTGAGTAAGGAACCCAAGGCTTCACTCATGCTAAGCAAGCACTGTACCACTGAGAGCTACATCTGCAGCCCTTTCTGGTTTTTATTTTTATTTATTTTTTAATCACATCATATCTGAAACATTTTCCATGAGTCTAACCTTCACATTTATTTTGATATCTATACAATCTGTGTTACTACAACACAGTTCACCAAAAATTTCCCTGTCATTAAACTTCTAAGTGATTTTTGTTTGCCGTGTAGATAATACTATGAAATCTGAGCCAATAGTTTCTGCTAAAAGGTTTCCTTAGCCTTGAATGTTATATTGACTCTTCCTCTGTGCTGCAATCCAAGTAAGTTGTAACAATATAAAGTACTGTCAGTGGTGAAGGGGCATCCTAACATACCTCACGATTTCCCCAAACGCTTGTTTGTCTGACTTGCTGCCTCCTAACTATAAAATGATCATTGAGGACTGAAGATGGTTCCATATTTTTGTTTGCTGTTTTCTCCTGTGAGTTGTCCACTGGATTTTGCTCATTTATCTTTTGGAACAAGTAATGCTTTCCTTGTAATTTGAATAAATCTGTTCTAGATTTAAATATTCTATCACTGTGATGCAGATATTTCTCAAGTACTTCATTTTATGTTTGTGTTATTTTTCATGATGTGCATAGAATTTATATCTAAATTAGTTCAGTCCATTTCTTTTTATCATTTCCCAATGAGAAGTTAATTGCTTTTCTATGGAACTGATACTTTTTCACTAGTCTTTTATTAATTGTGTTTAAGCGTTTATTTTTATTTAGTCTGAAGCAGAGAATCCAACCTAGTTTTGTTATTCCTACTCATTTATGCTAATACCATTTATCAAATAATATCTTCATACTCACTTTAAAACACTTAATCTTCATATTATATATCTAATTTAAATTGCACACTTTCATTTTAATGATTTATGCTTCAAGTTCCATGATAAAGTCAGATGTTTGTGTTTTTGTTGTTTCTTAATATGATAATTTGTCTGTTACTGTTTTGCCAGTGTTTTCCAAACAAAGAGTAGTTGTGCTTAACTAGGAACACACCTGTGGTTGGACAGATTGGGTTTATTGCTGGTTGTGACAAAGTAGTGTACCTGCCATTAAAATTGCGAGTTACCTCAGGATGATACTGTTTTGAAAGGCCTCAGTGTAGGATTTGGATTTGTGTCAGGTGGCTTTCAGGATGTGGAGCTTTGTTCTATGTTGAATGCTACAAGTGAAGATGTGTCTGTGAATGAGAATTTTAATAAATCTTACCAAAAGACACAGGGAATGAATCAGTGTTAAAGCTATGTATGTATAATGGTGAGTGAAGGGGATGTTTGGTAATTGTGATTTGGACAATGTATGTGTTTCTGTTCATGTTCAGATATGATTACAAAGTGGTCATGTTTTTGCCAGAATCCCTGCTGGCAATCACAAGGTGATCTGCTCTGTTATTAATGTTCTTTAAATTTGATTGTATTTAACACCAAAGCCTGGATGTGAGTGGAGGGCAGCTTTCAGCAACCTCAAGATCTTGCTGATGGCACCAGCCTCACTCTGAGATGTCAGGGATTGCTTTCTCATCCTGAGGTTGTTTGTGTATATGTTGGTGCATAACATTATGATTGCAATGTTGTAACTTAAAACACCTACATTTATTTTTTCACAATCTTTGTGGGTCAACAGTTGGCCACTGCTTAGCAGGGACCTCTGTTTCACATCCTCACAGGGCTAGAATCTCGTCTGGCAAAGGATGTGTTTTATGTGGTTGTTGGCAGCATTCAGTTCCTTATGACCTGTTAACTGAGGTTAACATTTTTTGCTGGCTCTTTTTTACCTGGAGGCCACCCTCAGTTTCTTGCCACATGTGCCTTCCGAACATTGACAGTGACTTCATCAAGACCAGTGGGGAGGGATCTCATCTCTAGTATGTGATACATACATATAACCACTTGTATTCTGCCACTTTTGCTGTTTTCTGTTGGCTAGAATCAAGTCACAGCTCCCATCTATAGTCATTTGAAAGAGACTATACAAGTGTGAGCAGCGGGAGGGAGAGCCTTCATAAGCTTGTCTATACTGTTTATCTTTTTATCTCACTGCTATAGATTGGGAAGAAACTAGGCACTAGCATTTCATATAAAAATAGAGGCTCTACCTTCAGATCTCAGTAACAAAACCCTGGGAAGTGGAGATGAATTGAAGAATGCTCAGGAGGGAATCCAAAACAAAACCCTGGGAAGTGGAGATGAATTGAAGAATGCTCAGGAGGGAATCCATTGAGAAAACCTAAATTAGACTGTGACCTGGATGTATTTCTGCTTAGCAATAATTTTTTGAGAGATAAGTGACCAAGGGATGACTTGAGTAGCCTGCCTAGAGCAAGTGTGTGGAAAGTCAGCAAGCACTGGGATATAAAAATGAAGTAAAGAACATGTGCAGACTTCTCTTTCATTTGTAAAGCTCACAAGGTCTTCTAACAGTGTAACGTAACAAATAATCCATGTGTCTCAAAGCCAGTCTCTGAGATGTGTGACTCAGTTTAGCGCAGTTCCGACAAAGCGGCAGGCAGGAGGAATGGGAGGAGCTTCAGGGTCATAGCTCCTCACTGTCGCAGCCCTGGGCTGTTGGGCTGCGCCTCCCCTGTTGCCAGGGCTCACACCTTGGACGGTGCTAGCTGAGGGCTCGGCGCTTCTCAGGCTTGACGTCTGATACCCTCACCTCATCCTAGCTTTCATTTTAACAGGGAAAAAGAGTCTATGATTATGATTTGCAGAAAACTAAAAGGCCTGACCTTCTAAAACATATTTCCACATACTACCCTGTAAGTGTTTTTAGGAACCAGACCAAGTGGAAGGAAGCTGGACCAGGGAAAGTGTCAGGTCCCTAGAAAGGGAGGAAGGAACTGCCTGTACTACCATGTATCAACTGACCACACACCATTTTGACCACCATAGTATTGAGTCTGCCAACTAACTGATTATTAGCTGGTACCTCGTAGAGTCTTAGAACATTTTCCAAATCTAGAGGCACAGCTTTGTCTTGTGTAAATAAAATCTACCTTGAATGTCTTCTCTGTAGAAGTACTTTGTAAACCATTGTAAATTATTATTTAAGTTTCAAAAATTTTATTATTTTTAATTCTAAAAAAGTATATCATTTAATTTTCATAGGCCTATAATTCGCTGCCTCCATTGGCTACATTTTGTTCTTTGTAACCTTGGAGACTCACTGAGTGCCCAGCAGTGTTGGTACTTTGTAAATTAGTATGTGATGCAATACCCATTTTGTACGTGAAGGAGTTACAGATTAAAGAACTTAAGTGATTTCTGCTATACTGTGTAACCAAGTTCTAGGTTTGAATACATCACTTTCTGCCTTTGAAACCTGTCTCATTAGGTGGATGGAGGTTCCTTAGGAAGTGCAAGAATAGGTCATCCTTAGTGTCCACCTTCAAGGCCTCCTTAGGCTCCTTTACCCCCCAACTGTACTGCAGAAGGAAGCGGACAGGGAACTAACTGCAGAAATAAGTAAAAGTGAAAATTGTGCAACCTGGGCACTCACAGAATCACAACTAACCTGCAAAAGCTGTAGAAGTTTCTATTTGGGTGTCCCAAATGGCTTTTCATGTTACTGCAGAATACCACATAAGGTCCTCATCTAGCTTCTTAAAGTGTAGCATCCTAGCCAGAATACTGTCAGCATCTTGATCTTATTTTCATAATGAGATGTGTGTTAGGTGATCAAGGGCCTTACTTATAGAAGGTTTTTTCTTAATGGTTCTTAGAAATTTTCTTGTACAACAATTAAGAAATTCTGGCACCATTGCTTCTGACCTTTTGCTTCTAAGGACCATTCTCTGGGAGCTAGTCAGAAGTCTCTTGTCTTGAAGTTACTTCTTTCAAGAGCAGCTAGAGATCTCATCAGGTAATTAGACCCTGGGCATCATCCAAGGATGCCCATGTGGAAACACAGAAGAAGGAAGGTCTTCTCTAGAGAATGTAGACAACCACATTTGATTACAACAGACTGTATCTCTTTCCACCATAATTTCTATTTTAATTTGTGATATAACCAGCAGAGAAGACTGCTTCATCAATTATTTCACTCCTCTGGCTATTGTGCCACATAGGCCTTTGGATTCCAAGTGATAAGGGACGTGCTGGTGGCATAAGTGAAAGAGAGCCTTTATCAAGTCTCAGAACTAGGAATTCTGGGTGCTAACGAGCCTTATCAAGTCTCAGAACTAGGAATTCTGGGTGCTAACAGCTTTGTCATATCCCTTCACCCTTTCTTAATTTTGGGGTTTTTGGCTCATTATACTAGAGACCTGGCCAAAGATTGTTTCGGTGTTATAGCATATTCCTCATATCTGTGAATAAAATCCTAAGAAATCAGGCAGGATGGCACACACCTGAAATCCCAGATGCATGAGGCTGGAGGACATAATGGGAGGCTAGCCTAAGCAACTTAGTAAGACCCCATTTGAGAAAGAAAAGAAAAGAAGGAAAAGCTGGCATGTAGCCCAGTGATAGAGTATACCTAGCATGTACAAAATCCTAACCAAAGATTCTTATCTGTTTGCATGGCTTGCAACTTTATTCCTCTTCAGGCCAACTATTGTGTCCTAGAGTTGAGTCTTCTGACTGGCAACCTTTCTGAACTAGTGAGAGTGGGAAATGGTGATTTCCAAAAGGAAAGGAAGCGGTTGGTGTTACAGAACTAACACATGGCTGGCAATTCTGTGGGTCCTTGTTCTTACTAGAGCCTCAGGAAGTTTATTTACTAATTGGGTAGAATCAATGGAAAAGAATCAGTTGTTAATATGCCATGTAGTTGAATGGAATCAACCCAAAATAATCAATTAATATATCATCTGTCCTCTTAAAGTAGATGGCCTTATGTTCTTTTCCTGCCTTAGTTTTATAACCCCTTTCATTCTTTCTAATTAGTGAAAGAAGACTTCTTAAAACATTTTCAAAGAAACTCAGTATAATTTTGGAGACATTTTAATTCTTTAGCTTGATTTCTTTCTGCCAGAAAACTGGCAGGGGCAGGAATAGTTTCATGTAAGTCATGAGGTCAGTCAACCTATACAAAGATAAACAGCAGACTGATGGGGTCTATGCTCTCAAAGCAGGTGGCAGTTGTTACTGTATTATTATGAAGCTCTGTCATTGCTGAGATATAGTACCAATGCTGACGCTTTTTTTTTTTTTTTTTGGATCTTTTTTTGTTTTCTTTTTGTTTTTGAGATAGCATCCCTCTGGAGCTCAGGCTGGCCTTAAACTCATTGTGTAGCCCAATCTGGCTTGAAACTTGTAGTGATCCTCCTGCTTCAGCCCCTGAAGAGCTGGGATTATAGCTCTCCCTGTCCCAGCTGTTTCAATCAGTTTGGACAAGTAACACAAACCTGCACAAACCATACTTCAAAGACCAAGGAAGTAACCTCTGCCTCCTTTGAGTCAATCCTCTTTTCCTCAGAAATGTCACCATTTTGATTTCTTTCATGTTGGATTTATTTATGTCTGTCTGGGAAGTTTATATAAACTGAATCCATAGGTATGCTTGTGTGCATTTTTAAAATTTTTATTTATTTTTATTAGTATATGTTTGCAGTACATAATGTTTACATTTCTTATGTGGAGTTGGTCCGTGTGCATCACACATCTAATTCTTTCTTTCATCATCTTTCTCCCGTTTCCTTCCCTGAGTCTGTCTTTTGGCCATTTGAGAAAGCTCTGTCTTCCTACTTCTATTATCTTCTGTTTTGCTCTGTATTTATAATCTGGGTTTCTCATAAAACAGAATGCATGAAATATTTAAGCTTTATTTCTTACTTAGTTCACTTGACGTTACGGTCTTAAAGTGCGTCCATTTTACTACCAGTGACGCAGGATGATCTTTCTTACAGCAGAGCAGTGCTCCACTGTGTGTAATGCCGCATTTTCTGTACTTACTGACCTGCTAATGGACATACAGGATATTTTCAAAAATCAGCTATTTCGAATTGTACTGCTACAAGGATGAATATGTATGTATCACTGTACTGTGATGTCTTTAACTCTTTTGGGAAGATACGTGAAAGGAGAATAGCTGAATCAAATGGAATTTCTAGTTTCAGTTTTTTGAAAAATCTTCGTATTGATTTCCACAGTTGTACAAATTTACAGTTCCACCAACAATGTAGAAGGGTTCATTTTTCCGCACACCCTAAGCATTTGTTATTATTTGATTTCTTAATGTTGGCCATCCCTCCTGAGGTGACATGGAATCCTACTGTTTTTTCATTTGAGCATTTCTTGATGTATTTATTGGCCATTTTGCACTTCATTTGTGAAGTGTGTATTCATTTCACTTGCTTGTTTCTTGATCGTGTGTCTTATCTAGGGGGAGTCCAATTGTTTTTAGTTCTTTATCTATTTTAGATATTAGTACTCTGTCTGAGGAATACAGGGTAAATTTTTTTCCCATTTGTAGCTTTTCTTTTTACTCTGTTGTTTCTTTTGCTGTACAGAAGCTTTTGATTTGACATGATTTGAATTGTTGATTCTCAGCATTATTTCCTGTCCAACTAGAATTCTTTTCAAAAAATCCTTATCTATACATGTTATTTTGAGTTTTACCTATTTTTATCTTCCACTAATTTGTTTTTGTTCCAACATTTACTTCTTTGACTCATTCTGATTTTAGTACATAGTAAGAGATATGGGTCTAGATTCAATCTTCTTCACCAACACCCACAACTTCAAGGTGGAGACATTTAATTTGCTGATGGTTTTTTTAGGATTCATTGTATGGTCAGCTGGCTCCAAGGCAAAAACATCATGATGGAAGGGGTTGGCAGAGCAAGGGTGCATAGTCATGGCAGCTAGGATGCAGAGCGGGGAACAGTGCTGGAGAGAAGGGAGTGAGGGACCAGACCTAACCCTTAAGGCCATGCTGCCATTACCCCCCAGATACACCCAGAAGTATGTTCTGGCCATGTCCTGAAGGAATCCCAAAGCCAATCAAAGTGACACTCCACCATAACAGCCACATCCTACTCCTTGTCAACAGAGATGTCTCCTTAAATCGTACTTAATCTCTAGGTAAAGATATTATCAAGTTCATAATTCCACCTAACCATAATATAACTATCCAGTGGAGAACCAAAAATACAACAGTCCTTTCCCTAAGTTTAAGCAGTTCCAGCATTTTTCAAAAGTCCAAATCTAAGTCTCTGCTGAAACTCAAGGCAAATTCTTAGCTGTGAACTTTTGTAAAAATTCAAAAAAGCAAATTACATAACCTCAAGATACAATGGATGTGGCAGGTATTCTCATTCCAAAAAGGAGAAGAAAAAAATAAAACCAAAGCAAGACTAAAACTTAACAGGCAAAATATTCAAGTCCTATAGCTCCATGACCAATGACAGGGCATGCAGTGGTAAAATGTGAGTTCCAGAGGGCTTGGGCAGTCTCACCCCAGTGGCCTTGCCAGTTGTAGCCAACACAGCCTTTCTCTTGGGTTGCTTCTGCTCGTGGCTGCAGCCTTCCTAGGCAGATAGTCCATGTTAGTAGCATCTTTGACTTTCTGGGGCCTCCACTGCACCTCTGGTTTCATTCTCCTAGCTTCACACACTTGCCCCTCAGGGGCTTCTTACCTCACTGCTCTTTCTTTCAAATCTGTGTGGAATCCTTCCTAACCCCACAACTTGCATTCTGTATGCTGGTAAAACCAACATCACATGGATGGTCTGCTACCAGCATGAGAATTAGCGGGACTGCCTTGAACCATGGTTGCAGTAGCCTCTGACTGCTTAAATGGCTAAGTATAGTAAAAGAGAACTGGGAGTTGTGTGAGTTTTAAGAAGCTTACATAGATATTTCTAATCCTATCACCTTGCTCCACCTCCAAAACCATTTCTGCCCTTTGCTAGTAGCCTTGACATGGGCGGTTGGGGAAGGTAATAATACAAGAAGAGATTATCTTCCTGGGAACAAACCTCCTCATAGTCACCAATAGAAAACCCAGGTTGGGATAGAGGTGGGCATCAAGCAGATTTTCAAACTGCTTCTTTCTAGACTTCACTTCTTGGGCTATGTCACAAGTTTTACACAGTTCTGTCCTAAATCTCTTTTGGAAGGCCACGATCTCATCTTTTGTCTTTATATCCCTGTAGTATGTTGCATACAAAATACTCAGCATAGGTTAATGAATGACTCAGAGACTCTGGGGACTTGCCCAATAGCCATGAAGGCTGAATCCCCTTCCTAAATGAAACAGGCTCTTCTGTGGTCTTGTGGAGATCACTGTTTGCCATATCTATGGCACTACTCACTCTATCCTGTTCATTTGTCCTTGTGCTGTTTCCCAGGCTTAGAATGTTTACTGTATACAAAGACTACAAGCACCATTTATCTCTAGTCCCTAACAGAATAGGGTTTTCACCAACATTTCTTTAAGGAAAAAAGGAAGGAAGCAGAGGAAGAGAAGGAATAAGAAAGGGAGGGAGAAAGAACAAGAGGAGAAAAACAAGAAGAGTTTTCAGAGTTCTTTTCCTCTACGGCACAATTTAGGCATCAGAACAACATCTAGGATACACCTTTATTTCTGAATGAGTCTGTATTACCAGGCTAGACCATGAATATACTGTGGTAAAGTCTTTCTCTTACTTCACTTCTCCCCTGTGTACTCCTGTGTCCCACATGTATAGGAGAATAGGTTATTCTGAGAACAGGTTAGTTAAACTAAGCCAAGAAAGGCAGAAAGAGAGATTCAGAACTAATCAGAACTAGGAGAGGAAGGGCTGGAGATATAGCTCAGTGGTACAGTGTCTGCCTGGCAAGTGCAAGGTTGCGAGTTTGATTCCCAGTACCTAAAAAAAAAAAAAAAATTAGAACTAAGAGAGGAAGGAACCCTGTTAATCTGGAGAGAAAAATAATATAAATTCTTTGTGAATGGTTGCGTAACATGAAAAACTAACAGCATAACTATCAGTAAAGAGAATATTAGCTAAGAAATTATGACCCTAGTGGGATTGTTTCAAGCCACCCGGTGCAGCTTATATATTTCAGGGTCTTCATCAGTTCACATAAAGATATAGTCATTGCCCTTGTCAAATTTGAGTCTCATTTAGTGCATTTGTTAAGAAAATAATTGTGAGCTTTAATTTTACAAAAGAAGTCGTACCAATTGGTGACTTGCTGAGCATGCCCTGAGCATGTAGTAATTGATGGGGACAAAAGTGAGAGGTATCGGGTTTTGTTCATGCCTGCTAAGTGTTAAGTACATTCTGAGCACTTCTGTATTGCCAGCCAGGGGACCCTAAGCAAAGCCTCAGACTCAGCAAGGTTGCATAAATATGAGGCCTTGAAATTCACAGAATTTTATTAGGAGTCAAGAGTATTAAAAAGAGCATTATGTTTTCAGTTTCATTAATAGGAACAGTGTAGATCGGAGAATTGCATGGTCACGTCCTGTCTTCTGTGGTCCAACTCCATCAGAAGTACCTTAAAGGTGGTTTTAATGTAAAGTAGGTCTGGAGGACAGCAGCCATGTTGGTGAAAGCTACCAGCATTTTTTGTAGAAAGGATGTGTGGAAAAACTGAACACTCTAGATAGGTTCAGTTGTCACATGAAAGGGTGATTGTATTTCATCTGTTCCTTCAGAAGCTTAATGGGGTTGTATATATATTTGTCTTTCCAGATCTGATTCCTTTGTCTGTTTTTGCTGTCCTTTGCTTATGGTGTTTTGACTTAATGTGCATGTGATTTTTGACTGGAAAACCCACCATCTTCCTTGGAAATTTATCTGTAGAAAATTTGTAAGCCCTAGAGTTGAAGCTCTCTTCTTCCAGGGAACATCTGTTTTTGCTTTTTACATTTCACCCCAGGTCCGTTTTAAATATAGTTCTGACTTTTCTAATGGGCCATCAGGTAATGTATGGATTTAGATTACAGAACTACATGAGGACCGACCTGGTATCACAAACCTTAGTGCAGTTTTTTTCCTCTTGCACCAGTGTGAAGGTATACATGGGGCAATTGCTACTGAATTGCACAGATCAAAACTTGAGATCAATGAGTTTTAACAAGTACCCTCAGTAAAAAAAGCCAACTTGATGAGTACACATGCCATCCTGGATTCTTACTTTCTTTTTCAGTCTTCCTGAATTTCTTAATATTCTTGCTAGCTCATAGGTATTTTAAAAAATATTTGAAAATTAATATTTTGTATACTCTGTTTTCAGTTGATGAGTAGGTCAAGATGCCAGGAATTGAAGTCCCTCTGATGATTATAGAGTATTTTTGCAACCTTATGACATAAGGCTTCTTTGGACAACTTAATGACCATATTTTGTTGGGGGTGTGATATTGGAGAGATCTCTGTATTAGCTAGGGATGTGGAATTTATGTGGAATACTTGTGTAGCATGCAAAGGCCTTTGGTTCAGTCACAACACTGCACAAAAACAGCAGGTTAATATATAGATAACCTTTAGAGTACCTTTCAATTATGGAGGTATATAGTTCTGGGTAATCATTTATGTTTCTCTTGAATATTTACCATTTTGACCTGGACTAATAATATCTAGTGACATTTAAATCTGTTTCCTTTAAGAAATAGAAGTTTCACATATCTGCCAAGTATTAAAAAATGTATCTGTACCAGAAGTTGTCTTAATCCACACAGTGGTTTTGAAATCACGTTCTGAATCTGAAATGTTGAATGAAATTAGATTGGCATGTGAGCCTTCACCCCAGTGTAAACACAAAGGATTTATTTGTAGATGGTTGGCATTCCTTGACAGATGTTGCATTTTTCAGGATAAAATCACTTAAGATGCCCCAGGATTATTTTTTTTGTCAAGGATTTATTATAAAGCCCCCTCTTTTCTTTCATCTGTCCAACTCTTGCTGTTGTTGAGATTCAACTCGATCACGTTCAGCTTTCTTTTCCATTGTAACACTCAGTGAATACATTGTTGTGTGAGCTCTGCTGATGTAAGGACCAGTTTCTGTCTTAAGTCTGAGTTCTCTTGGCTTTGAGGAGGGCATTTCAAAGAAATGAAAATTTAGAGCAATCCGTTTACATTGTCTGTGTTGAAAAGTTTCTTTTTTGCAGCTCTGGGGTAAATTATTTTAGCTGTCCCAAAATGTGTAAATATACAAAGACTGAAAGGCAAATGGAGGAACTCAAACTCCTATGTATGAGGGGCCTATAACTGTGCATATTGGTCATCTGGACTAGAGGAAAGTCAAATATAGAAATGGTACTTCATATACTGGGATTAGTGTACCTTAATACTTTTGTAAATGCAAATTCCACAGAGAATGAGAATTGTTACTCATCAGTAAGATAAAATATTTTGAAAGCTCTCGTGTTCTTGGAATATGTACTATCATAGTAGAGCTATAGTTTATATAGAGACTTCAGCATATTTCCTGTGCACTGCAGGAAACTGTTTTTCTCTATTTATATTGTTTTGTGAATCTAGTGAAAGCATGGAGTCAGAGAGACCTTTCCTCTTTTGATGTTATGTAATAACAATCCACCTCCTAGTCTACTCTATTGACTGTCCCAGTCAATGGACCCAGCCCTCATGTATCAAAGTAGTGGTTCTCAACGCTGTTAGTTCCAGGACCTTTTAAGGACTCCTAAAAATTACCAAACCCATTAGCTTATGTATTGATTGGTTTACAAATAATAGTAATAAATGTGTTATGTTCTAACATCAGAACAATGATGACACATACTGTGTAATATCTAGAAAATTTCACTGTACAATGACAAAATTAGAATGGAAATATAATAAAAATAATTTAGTATTATTGTGGAAAGAAGTTTGATCTTACAGAATCCCTGGAAATCTTTATTTTCAGATACTAAGATAGCAACCTGTAGGACTTGTTCTTATAATTCAAGTTTGAATGTCACAGTTTAAAACATTTTTAAAGCTGTGTGCATGCCACATGTACTAATAAGATAGAGTAGAAGCTGAGTGGAAAATACGATTTTTATTCTCTTAGTACTTTGACTATAAAAGCAGTTGATTAGCAGGAAAGCCAACTAATAATCAGAGACATTAACCAGTTCCTGCTCAAAGCCGCAGAATGGAGTTGAGTGGTAGATTATAAGCCTCTGCAGCTTAGAGGTGAGTGATCTTTGGATCCACTGGAGTCTACCTACCCTCATCTCAGTCTGGAAGCCGTATAGACAGCTGGAAGAGGTCAGGACACTTAAGAATAACTCTTATAAGCCAGGTATGGTGGCACATGCCTGTAATCTCAGCACTCAGAGGCTGGGGCAGGAGGATCATTGCAAGTTTGAGACCAGCCTAGTCTACAAAGTGAGCTCAAGACCAGCCGGAACGGCATAGTGAGAACCTGTCTCAAAAAAAAAAAAAAAGAATGTCATATTAAACATAGAGACATACTAATGAATGGGGAATTAATTATTTCAAACAAAATACAAGGCTTATTCAACTCTGCTTATAATGTAAAATGCCCTTGGGAGATGCCATTGACACTTTGGAAGTCAGTGTCAAGGAATCTGATTTGGATGTTAAAGCCCAGCACTAAAATTATTAAGATAAAAGCTGTTAAATGCGTGCCATACAAAAGAGCAGTATAGTCAAATAGAGAAGAAACTGTTAATTATAGTTCTGTTTCTGGCAAGTAATTTGGAAATAGAGGATGGTTTTTCTGCCTTTCCATTTTGTAATGCTCTCAAATAAATTTCACAAAATTTCTCCTTTTCCAGATGACAGGTTATGAATATCTCAGAGTGTCCAAGATTAATTTTAAAAGTTAAAATGTTGTTTGACGTTTTCTGAAGTCTAAGGTTTCAAAGCTAGATATGTTGTGTTACCAAATGTTTAGGTTTTCTTTTTCTTCCAGATTATTTGCACACAAGATAGAAAGTGATGTTCCTTACTGTTTTATCCAACCATACCCTGGTGGTTGTTTCCTACTTCTAGGGTTTTTAAGCAGCAAAGAAACTCATGATCCATTTATAATGCTGCTGGATTAAGTGATAATTATGACCATGCAGTTTCTCCGTTTTCTAACTTCACATCTTTTACCAAGGGAAACATCTTCCAGACTTTAAGTCCCATCATTACTGTTAAAATACACAAGGAAAGTCAAGTATCCAAATACTTTGTTGCACTTTGGCATAAAATCAGTGATTAGCTTAGAATCAGGGTGCTTTGAGTAAAAAAGGGGAAATGTGACCATATGAAGCATTTGACTAGTAAGGCTGTCTTTAGTAATCCAAAAAGTATTTTAGGAAAAGCTGTAGCAACAAAATAGACTTTTCTTTCCTTTTCCTCACAAGGGCCTTGAGGTTAAGTTTTTCTATTTTGTAACTATACCAAGCTGCTTCCTCCTTTGGCAGGTTTCTCAATAATGACCATTTCCTGTCCTATAAACTGTTGCTATATTCATATGCCTCATCACTGGATCCAGAGATCTCCTTTACACATTTCCAGTCCTGACGGTCTCTAGGTCCTGTTCAGTCCTCCATCTTTGTCCTCTCCTCACTTACATGTTTTGAGAAGTGTCCTTCTTGGCCTTGCAGCAACTTTATTCCTCTCAAACCTACCCTCTGTCCTCACTAGAAGACCATGAGTAAGAAAAAGTTAGGCCTATGGATAGAAGGAAATGATTTCAGAGACTTGCTTTTCATTGTAAGTGCTTTTACATGGTAGACTTTTTGCCCATATGTTTATAATACTTTGACCAAAATCTCATTCTTGATGACTACAGAATGGTCCTATGAAGACACTACTATGACCATGCTATTCCCCTGCTGAACACCCTTGGAGTGTTCCATTTTCTGTATATCATCAGCATAGTCACAGTTAAGTGGCTCTGGGCTTCTGCGTGCTTTTCCCTGTGCCAGGAATGCAGATTCTGTTGATAGGGCTTTGGTCATTATGTCAGAATATTCCCTGGAATGGAGTTTCAGCAGAGGATACTGTAGTTGGCCTGGCTTGGTGGCCTAGTAATGTTTTGCCCAGACTTAGCAGGGTAGGTCCTCTGAACTGAGATAAACTAATTAAATATTTTGGCTTTCCTCTACCCTTTTTCCACAGCAGTCTGAGCTGTCAGCTGAAGAAAGTCCAGAAAAATTAGGAACCTCCCAGCTACATCGTCGGAAAATTATTTCCTTGAACAAGCAGATTCTACAAAAGACCAAACATCTGGAAGAGGTTAGTGTTTTCTTTGTATAACTTCTGTCAATGAACTCTTTCTTTAAGAAAGGGAGAAACTGAGAAAAACGTAAAGATCTTCCTGATAGGTTGATCAGAGGAGATTTTAGAATAGGAGTTGGCATATGTAGACCTCAGTCCAACCCAGCCCAGCCTGGTTTTTTCAATAAAGTTTATTAGAACATATGAATACCAGTTTCCTTACATGTTTTCTCTGGCTGCTGTCAGTCTACAGTGCAGAGCTGAGTAGTTGCAGCAGAGACCAAATGATCTGCAATGCCTAAAATAAGTACTTTCTGGCCACATACAGGAAAAGTTTTTCATGGGAAGACTAACATTCAGTCATAAATACTTATTGTGCGCTTTTTTATGCTAAGCATTGAACCCAGCTTTGGGGATGAATGAAGAACACATTGATACCTGCTCCTGAAGATCCTGAAGTTTTATGGGAAGACATATACTTAACAAAATGTCCATTGTGCCCGTCACATTTATTTATAGCTGTAATGAGTGATTGAAGGAGAACTGTAGGGCCCTAACAGAGTGACTGATAGGGAGACCTAACCGAGCTTCAGGTCACAGAGGATGGAGTCTACAAAGGTGAGTGGATGTTGACTGGACAGGAGCTCTGCATAAGAAGTGTGGAGGTCTGGCTTGGGGACCTGTGAAGTAACATGAACAAAGTTCATGGAGAGGAAGGTTGTAGACTAGTTTCTGTTCTATGATTGGAGGTCACATAAGTGAGGCAATTGGTTGGTACAGTGTGATAAAACTGGTCATAATAAGAACAAACACTTGAGTGTTCAAGTAGGTGAGTGGCATAATCCAATTTGCATGCTGCAAAGACTGTTTTGTTTGCTGTGTGAGCATGAATTAGTTGGACTGGGTGAAAGGGTTTCAGAGAGAACCAACTAAGGATGATGCAGCAGTGCATGTGAGCAGTCGATGACAGGAGAAGTAGAGGAAACTGGATTGTTTTTAAGAGAGCTGTTAGAGGCAGCATTCTGTAATACTTGGTAATGGATGAGATTGTTTTAAAAGATTTTCTTAGGTTAGCCCTGGAAAGTAGAGGAAACTGGAGTTTGGCTCAGAAACAGTCCTTGCACAATAAAAAATCACTATATGCTTTCATTACATAAGCAATAATATTTAATTAGACAATTATATATAGCAGAAGATTATAGGAATTAATATGACTTTCTGTAGAACAGTTCATGGGAAATTACTGTAACAATTTTGCAAAAATGGATGCCAGTTGGCATTTTTGAGCTTGTGAATTTTTTGTTCTTGTAGATCTCACATATTCAAAAAATACTAACATATTAAATGCTATTGCCCAGTCCTTTCTTTGTTTGAATTTGTTCTATTAGAATTTGTTTTACCACAACTAAATAAACAGTAGGTTCATTTCACGCAGAGGCTCTGCATCATAAGCAAAAAAAAAGATGCATAGATTGACTATGATTTGTTTTTGTTCAATAATTTATATGAGCATCATAATGAGTTCTTAGCTCAGGGATATCATCCTCCTCTGATCGCAGCCAGTGATAATAAGAACATGGAGAGTGGTTAGTTCAAAAGGAACTCATCACAGAATCAAAATGAGCAGGGATAAAGGGTGAGGCTTCTTTATTACAGTGTCTTATCCCTTGAGGGAGGATAGTTTGAAATGTGCAGATGCCAAGGGCTAGAGCATCTCAGCACAAGTGGATGTTTACTTCTGCTCCCAGTCAGAATTTGAGAAGCAATGCTGAGCTTCATTAGAAGTGGCAGTTCTGGCAGTTTTAGTCCATCTCAGAAAACCATCTTTCCTGACTTTTGGGTCAGCTTTGCAGTTGGTTCAGAACCTTGTTTACTAAGAGGCTGATATTTTTCAGGAATACCATAGCCTTTCAGATAGCAGTTTTTCAGTAAAGGATAATGATTACTATTCCCATGGTCAGTGTTATTAAAGATGAGTGAACAGTGAGACCTTGTCTCAAAATTTTAAAATGGGCTGGGAATACAGCTCAGTATAAAGGCCTAGGAATCAATCCTTAGAACCAGAAAAAGAGAAAGAGAGAGGGAGAGAAAGGAGAACCAACATGTAGTTGCTGGCCATGTAGCTTGATCACTTGGATGAGGAAATAGGAACAGAGAGTTGGCATTTTAGAGATACAAGTTTACAGTTAACATACTTGGAACAGTAAAGGAAATTCACTTTATTTCTGAGCGTTGAAGTTCTGAAACCTTTCTGTTATTTTTTTTTTTCCTCCTGAAACCTTTCTTACGTTTGGCATCATTTGCCAACAAGTAATACTCTGTGCTAAAATCTTGAATGTTGAATTGCAGTTTGTAGTCTGTGAATAGGCAACTTGGTTAATGGAATTGGTTACAGCCACAGAAAAGTCTGATCTGAATTTGAGTCCTGCTTTTATCAGTAGTCAGCCATGAGACTTTAGTCTAGTAACTTAACCCTTCTGTCTTCATTTCTTTGCCATAGAAGAACAGTGTCTTCTTTTACTGAATATAAGGATTCAGTGATAGAATTTGTGTAGAATACCTTGTAAATGGACTAACACATTGTTGATGCTGATTAAATAAGAGGTGGATTATGTTTTCATATGTTATTGGCAACCTTTCTAGAATTACCATATTGGCTTACTTTAAACCTTTTTGAGTTTCCGTTTTCTGATCTGTGAAATGGGGATACTGCCCACACCTGAATTGTTCTAAGGGTCAAGTAAGAGTAAAGGTCTTTATCTTTCATTTACAGCTGCAAGCAAATCATACCAACCTTCAAGCCAGATATAATGAAACAAAGAAAACACTAACAGAGGTGAGCAGATTCTCCTTCTTCTATGGCCTCTGAAAAAGATTGTTTCTAACCAGCACTGTTAATGGAATGCTAAATTTTATCATCCTTTGTGGAAGAGACCCAGCTGTGTCCTCAGAGTCCCAATCTGTTTTTAGAACAAGTCTATAGAACTGTTCTATAGAACAGTTACATAGTGCCATATGACTCCTGCCATTATTCTAAGTCTTCAGTGGTCTTGGTGAGAGAAGTCACTGTGAGTGTGTAAGGTCAGGAAAGGCTCCATGGGGAAGACCAGCCCAATAGGCAGCGAGCAAAGAGAAGACCATTGAGGGTCTCACAGTGCATGGGCCCTGCTCCTCAAGCTGTAGGCCATCTGACAGCTTCCTGTACTGAATTCCTTGACCACATGAGGGTTTCTTGTGAAAGATGAAAGAATGTCAGAGTGATGGAATTTTTTGCAGGTTACCAGCTGTCTCTTAGGTGAAATGGGAGAGGGGATCACAGGAGGGAGAAGAGGGCCGGTGGGTACATTTGAACTATGCAGTTCAGTTTGCCATTCAGGTTGCAAATGTGCTATCTCACATGAGCATCACAGCATGGCTCTCCTCCCACTTCTGATTGCCTAGGAAACCAGGCAAGGAACAGATGCATCTGATGCCATCTCTGTTGGGAAGAATATTTAGATATTTCTGTCCTTTGAATTTCCACAGAAACTGTCTTCCTCTGGATCTGAAAAGCTGTGCTGGTTTCCATACTTGAGCCATGCTGTGCCCTGGAAGGGCCTTCCTGCAAGGTCTCTACCTTATTCTGTTAGACGACTTGGAAGCTAGAATCTTGAAGACATCTCTAAAATCAACCAGTCCCTGCTTTTATAAAGTTTCACATGAAATTTGCCTACTTAAAATTCTTATTTCTGTAGCAATACCCAGTAATTATTTACCACCATGCTATAAACCTGACAAAGCTTTTCAGTTCTGACCAGCACTGGTCTCTTTAGTAACTGTCCTATGATTGAAAAAGGATAGGACTCAGCTGAGCATGGTAGTGCACATGCCCAGAACTCAGAAAGCCTGAAGTGGGAAGAATAGCAAAAGTTTGAAGCCAGCTGGGCTACACAATGAAGTCAAGGCCAGCCTGAACTACATAGCAAGCCTTGTCTCAAAAAGAAAAAGAACAGGCCTTGAGAATAGCTGTTAAAATAAGGTTTTTTTCATTTTCTTTAAAAAGGCCTAGACCAGGGATATAGCTCAGTGGAACAAGCACCTGCCTGGCCAAGTGCAAGGTCCTGAGTTCGATCCCGAGTACCAATAAGTGAATGAATGAATGAATGAAACCTACCTATCTAACCTACCTACCTACCTACCTGCATGTTTCATTTAGACAGATTGGTTTCCTTTACACTACTCTGTGATTATATCCTTTATAGATTAGACACTAACTCTCTGGGGGTAGAATACCTACTGCTTTATTACTTTTAATGCTAAGAATTCCTAGCATGGGATTTGCCAAGTCACAGATCAATCTTTGTATAATAATCTAGAAGAGATTATAGGCAAAATATCTTGATAAAATTTCAAAGACATTTTCTGTGCCTTAGGATGTAAATCCTAAGTGGTAGTAAAGTGCCTTTTTGTACTAAATACTAAATTTATGGAACTTTTTTTCATGTCCTAGGACTATGGAGGAAGTGATTAAAAATCACTAATAAGGGGAAATCTCGCTGTCTTCAGATAACAGCAACATCACCATGTGCTGGGTGTGCTCTGACTGAGTGCCTTTATTCACCTATTAAACCTTTACAATGGCACTAGCAACATGGAGTTTTCATTGCTGTTCTGTCAGTGGGGAAACTAAGGCTAGCTCCCTTGCCACAGGTTGGCAGGATTTCAGTGCAGGTTATCTGGAATCAGTACCGTGCCAGAGAGGTTACAATCTGATAGGATAAGCCAATTCCCATGTACAAAAATGGGAAGCTATGCAGAACCTACTGCTGAACAACTCAGGAAGAAGCTTGGTCAGCCCATGAATAAGTATGACCCTCCCCTCTGGATATGGATCTCCTTTATCTTTTCAAGGAGAAGTTGGGCAATGAGCTTTTTTATTCCAGGACTCCCAGATTTTACCTCTTCAGCATAAACTTCCTTTCCAGTATAACCTACTAGCACCTAGAACAGGAAAGTATTATATTTTCAACAAATTTATAAAAGGTAAAGCCGCGGCATGGAAGGCAGTAAGTAGGTAGATGTTGGTAGCACGAGACACCCGTGTGGGAAGCTGTATGGCTGCCTTCTGTGCTAGTCCGTGTTGGTAGCACAGGCTGTCATGTCTAGCTTGTCCACTTGCTGACCTTCCCAGTATAGTTTCCTATGTATAAAACTGATTCTTTTTAGTATGCATAGTGTTCTCTCATGTCTCTTCAAGTATTGTGTCTAACTTTTTTTTACAACCTCACGTGTCCAGGATTCTTGATTATGGGCTCATCTCTGATGTTCACATTTCCTGCTGCTGTCTCTCTGGATGCCGTATCCATTTAACCCAGCTTACTTTGTGTAGGGTTAACATTCTTAACAGCTTCCTACTGATACTGCAGCATTTACCAGCAATTATGCTGATCACAGTAACATGGTACCCCAGATAGTAGCTTCTGTTGGATTGGGTCAGGGATATTCAGGATGAGGCCATTTCTCCAGATTTTTAGGGCTCTGCCTGCCTTTGAGACTTGGACACCTGTGCTTGTGTTTTAGTCAGTCATGCTTCATGGTTTTTCCCCTCTGACTATTGCTAACAAAGACCTCCAGCTCTGAAAATCAATCCCTCTTCTGTCTGCTAGCCTGCAGTTGTCCTTTTAAGTCCCTTTCTGTCTGCAAGCCCTCTTTTTTGTCCCATGAGATTAACTTCTGTATTCTTGCAAAACAGAGTGCATTATTTGGGGACTTGGAGCAAGAAGGAGTTGATGCAACTTGTCATTGGTCTCCTAGCTTCAGTTAGAACTCCTAGAACTTTTTTCTAATCTTTTACAAAAAATAATACATTCACACAATTTAAATGCAAAAGTACGATGGAGGTACTCTTGTAATCCATCATCCATTTACCTCTCCAAAGGTGATCTGTAGGACCAGTTGCTTTTAAATCTTGTTAAATTATGACTATAGAAGCAATTAAGTATACAGTGGTACCTCAGTTCATGAACCTTTTTGTTCGTAAACAATTTGGTTCTATTTTTTGTGTGTGTGTGTGTGGTACCGGGGATCGAACTCAGGACCCTGCGCTTGCTAGGCAGGCACTTATTCCACTGAGCTATATCCCCAGCCCCCAATTTGGTTCTAAACAGAAGCATTTGACAAAATTTTTGTTTTTGTTTGCCAACTCTGTGAACAGTGACAAACAGCCATGGCCATCTTTCCCACACAAACACAGACTTCATCATCTTTTCCACAATTGTAGAACAAATCCTTGTTTGCATTCCTTGACATGTTTATGGTTTTATGCTTTATTTTCTTCACCTAACAGTAGATATTAGAGATCATTTTAAAAGAGTTACTTTACCTTTTAAAAAAATTATAGTATCATATTCTGTTGTATGTCATTAGCTGCACCTTTTATGCATTCAAATCTGAGGGTTTTTTTTTAAGTTTTACTCTTTATCTGCCTCAGAAAAAGAAGATAAAATTATTCAAAAGGCTAGGAGTAGATTAAAACCCAGGTCTCTGTCTTACAGCCACTTTTTCTTCCCTCCTTACTACCAAAGGGACTTGCTCTTCCCATTCCATTCAGCTTCCCATGCATTTGCTCCTGGGGTTTGAGCCATCACTAAGTCTTCTTTAACTGACAGAATATGTCCAGAAGAGCCTGATTTTGACCTTCTGATGCCACCTTTCCACCCCTTTTCCATTTCTCTGGTTCATCTCTTTTCTCAGTATACAACCAGATTCACTGGATTTGGCCAGCTGTTGAAGGACAAGTTTGGGTATGATTTGGGAGGAAGATAAGCTACTGTACCTCCCTTTCTATTGCTGAGCTTCTCCATTCTTTATTGCAGCTGAAGAGTCACAGTGAGAAACTGGACAAAGAGCAAGCAGCCCTTGAGAAGATAGAATCCAAAGCAGATCCAAGGTAAGAGATTTCTACACATATTTGTTTCCCTTTGAAGAAAGTAACTTTCCCAGTATTTGAGGACTTAATTTGTTTGTGCGTGGTACAAAGCAGCCAGCAGTCAGGGGTTCTGGTCCATGTAGGTCAGTTAATTGTAGCCATCCAAAAGAGATGACTGTTCATGTGCCTGCTGAACTGTCCTTGAGCTGCACTAAGTTACCCACCTTTCCCTAGTTCTCCTTTTAACAGAAGCAGCCTGTTTTTCTGTTATTGTTATTGTTTTGTTTTTAAGAATAGTAATACCTTCATGGTATAAAAAGACATGGGGAGAAATCTGTCCCCAGTCCAGTTCTCCCTGCAGTCATCTATTATCAAATTTTTAACAGCATACATTTTAGCTATGTCTCCTTGGCAGAAAAGATGCAGTCCTTTTACCAAGAGCAGGCAGCTATAGTTTTGTAGTTGTTTTCATTTGATTTGCGCTACCACTCCCAAGGTAAGATTAATTATAGTTAGAAGAGAGGATATACTTAACATTCAACTTTTTTTTTTTTTTTTTATCTTTAGACAGTTTGGTTGGTAAAATATCATGTCACTCATTTGAATTTTTTTTTTTTTTTTTTTTTTTGCGGTACTGGGGATTGAACTCAGGACCCTGAGCTTGCTAGGCAAGCGCTTATTCCACTGAGCTATATCCCCAGCCCCATGCCACTCATTTGAGTGAAATTGTGAAATCATAAAAAGGTTCAGGCACAGAATGAGCAGTTCTGGCTTGGTAGATGATATTAGCAAAAAACATCCACAGATCACTTGGCTTTTTAATTAGAAGCCTTTCTTTCACAACATGGAACAAAGTGCTGCAGATACTTGATATTTTTATTTTCAAATTGGTACTTTTTTATAACCTTAAGCAACTTGTTTCCCCATTCAGAATGGATGTTACAATATTTCCAATACTATGTATGCCCTAAATTATAGTTGATTAGTTAGTATCATTAAATATATCCAGAACTATTAAAACTCACTGATGTTTCTACAGTTGACATTTTAACTTTGGAATCTGTAGTGTTTGTTTGGATATGCCTGATGGTCTTGGGTACATAAGTGAATATCAATTATTACCATTTGTGGAAAACCCACTAGACATTTGTGGGGGAGACAAAGGAAGTTAAAAATGGAGTCCTTTCTAGCTGAGCTCTGGTTTTAGCTGTGATTCATAAAACAGTAATGGCTTGCCATATGTCATGTTTTTGGTCTTTTCTCTTTAGTATTCTGCAAAACTTGAGAGCACTTGTAGCCATGAATGAAAATCTGAAAAGCCAGGAACAGGAGTTTAAAGCACATTGCCGAGTAAGTATGGTTTGGTGTTGGCAGACAAACCAGAACTTTTATAAACGCTCTTGGTTTACCTCCCCTGAGTTGTTAGTGCATCCTGTCTAATACATTGTGAAAAGCAGACCTATCTCATATTTACCTTCCAGCCATGTAAGGACACCAGAGTGAGTGAGATAGTAACTGTGTGCCAGGACCCAAAATGGAGAGGGTTGTAATTAATTAACAAATGTCTTCTAAAGAAAAATCTTAAAAAGTTATTTAAAATACATCAAATTTTATTGATAGGAGACTCTTGTGAAGATAATAATATCATGCAAAGCTAGTGTTATACTACAAACCTAGGATGTTTGTGTGCCTTATGTAATAAGGCCAAGCTGCTGCAATCTGGATGCTTGCATTTTAGTAGTATGGGTAAACGTGCACAAATGACTGCAGTGGGAGGCCGCAAATGAGGTCCAGCAAGTTCGATACACTCCCAAGGAGAAAGGCCAGCCCCAAGGAGGCATCAGAAAGCTAGGTCTTACAAAGGGAGATGGCAAGGTGTACAGTTGGGTGAGGCAGGGATGGGCAGAGAGAGATGTCAAAGTGTATAGTTGGGTGAGGCGGGGATGGGGAGAGGCAGCAGATAAGCCTAACTGAAACTGGACTCGAGGCTTCTCACTCATTTCATATCTGAGTGATTACTGCACAATTCAGCGACCTTTTAGAAAGAAAGGCCCTTTTCAAATGAGGGCCAGGTGCCTTTTCCTCCTGAAAAGAACTCTCTCAGACTGACAATTGAGATCAAAGCAACTTGTTCCTAATTGGTTTGTTACTTATAAACTCCGTGAAGTGCAAATTAAGATTTGTGAATCAGTAGTATTTAAATAATTTCATCCAGTTACTACTTTGCCTGGTTTTTTAAAAGTTCATATTGGTTTTCAAGGAGGAGATGACACGACTGCAACAGGAAATTGAAAACCTGAAAGCTGAGAGAACACCAGATGAAAAGGTAAAGGCTTGAATTAGTTCTTAGGGCTTCCAGCTATGGTTAGGGCCTATGTGAGACTAGTATTCTGATGTCAAAAAGGACTTCCCTCTCTCTTAACCTGTGCTGATAAACGTATTTCTCAACTGTTTTCCTCCTGTGATTTTCTTAGGCTTGTGTCTGTCTTCCTTCTTTCCTTTAGAGGGTAAAAGGTAGCAGGTGTAAAAGGAGCAAGCGCAGGCACCAGCTACCGAATCTTACAACTCTTACCTCTTTTTCCATCAAGGGGTCTCTGAGCTATTTCCCATTCCACTTGTTCTTTAAATTTTCTTTCAGTTTGCCCATTTAACCCTCATCCCCGGCTATTCCCCACTCAGAAAATATAGCAAGGGGCATGAAAGAGGAGAGAAGTTCTGGCATTCATGTTAGAGCCCTAGGACTGCGGGAGCATTCTGGATTTAAGGAGTACATCTGACCAGCTGGATCTCTGATTAAAGGACTTGCTCTTCCACAGACCTAGCAGAGATTTCCATTGAATGTTAAATCAAAAATCTGAAATGAGAAAATATACTATTTCTTTTGCTAAGGAAGATTATAGGAATCCCTTTGACTGTGTTTTCTAATCTCACGCTTTATTCGTAGCTTATTAACTGAGAGTCTCTGTGCTTAGTAGGATGGGAGAATTAGGTGTGATCTGATGGCTTATGGATTACACCTCCCTCACCCTTAGATAAAGGGTACCTTGAAGCTCTGAAGGGAAGAAGAGACTCCTCCAAACTAACTGGCAACTTGGATGTTCCATGCTGGGCCTGGCACTCTCCCCTGACTGCTCTGGGCTGTGCAGCACACTGAGTGGCAAGACCCAGGCCTGGGGAGGACTTCTTCACTCCTTTCGGCCTGGCCATGTAGCTTCATGTTCCTGTGGGAAGTGGCCTGGTGACCAGCACAGCGAACACTGTAGTGGTGTCCTGCACCTTCACCGCATAGTCTGTCTTTACAATTGCTTCTCAAACTTCAAACTTTTGAAGCATGTATCATCAGTTCAGCCAGCCTCTGAGTTTATCCAGATCACAAACCTTCAGGATTACCTCATCTTACATCTTGTTACCAGGGGTCTTACGTTCAGAAAGAGCTACAGTTTAGCTTGTTACAGTTTAACTGACAGACACTGAAGAACAATCTAGAACCTGGAGCTCCATGTGTGGGCTTTTTGCTTTCTGTTCTCTCTTTAGACATGCTGAGTGAGCATCAGGGTATTTCTTAGTTCCACTGTTCTTCCCACCTCTCACCCTTCCTACATTAGGCTCTCAGCTTCCATCCTGTCTGCCTTTGTCAGGAAAGATATTTATTATGCTCTCATCCTTTCAGACTGTCTCCAGTGGAGGGCCAGATGGCGTGCTGACCACTGTGATGACTCACAATGTAAGTGCCTGTCCATTCTTGGTACTATACTCGGAGTGTGTGGCAACTAGCTTCCCGTTCTCTCAGCACTTTATCATGCCTACTTCAATAGTCTTCTCAGCCAGCTCCCCATCCATTGGGCTTTTAGGGGCACTATACCCTTCTACAGACCTGACTCCTCAAATGGAGACAGGGCCTCACCAAGGATGACCCTAACTCTCCCCGTTCTGGTGAGTTTTCTTCCAATCCAGGGTGTGAACATTTTATCTTCACAGCTGAGAAGAGGAGGCCTGTGCTAGTCTGTGTGTAGTAACCTCCAGGAAAAAAAGGAAAGGGAGAGGGTGAGGATGAGGAAAGGAAAGGAAAGGCAGGAGAGCTCGAAGTGTTGTCTTGTTCAAGGTGCCTCTTCACAGCCTGCTAGAATAGGCCTCGGGACCCCTACCCTGAAGTCTCTCAGAGGTTGCCACCAGTGGAGCCCTGTGGAGACACTGTGTGTGTGTGTGTGTGTGTGTGTGCGCGCTCCTGCACATGGGTGTAAATGCTTATAGGCTGGGGACAAGGGCACCTCTGACCCATTTTGTAACTTTCTCTGAAGCAGCCACCAATACATGACTGTATTGGTGCAGTGCAGGAATAATGTCTCTTCTCCGTATAAGTACTCTCCAGTGGAACATTGTATAGTGACAGAAATGTTCTCATAATCACCAACTATATGTGGCTACCAAGCACTTGAAATGTGTCCGTTAAAACTGAAAATCTGAAGTTCAAAAAAATTTTAGTTCATGTAAACTTATTTTGTCTTTTTGAGACAGGGTCTCGCTGTGCAGTTCAGGCTGTCCTTGAGCTCACTTTGTAGCCCAGGCTGGTCTTGAATTCACAGTGATCCTTCTGCCTCAGCCTCCCAAGTGCTAGGATTGTGGGTTTGTGCCGCCATGTCTGGCAGTTCATGTAAATTTAAATAGCTGTGTGTGGCTAGTGACTATTGGACAAAAAACAGAAGTCCAGCATCATCCTCAGAGTCATAAAACAAATTATAACTGCCACATCATCACTACAGACTTTTTTTTTTTTTTGATATGAAGGAAGGGTACATAGGTATGGAAGTTACTTCACTTAACACTGAATTCAGCTAAGATCCCTGAACAAGGAAGAATGGTTACAGCATGCTGTAAAACAGGTATATAGGGTCGTACATGAAAATATATCTTGAACTTGGTGATTTCACAAAAGAAATTTGGGGTCTTAAGATAGAGAAGATATAACAGTCATCTTCCAAAGACTCCATGAAAAAATAAAGTTTTCCATTCCCAGATAATCATGGCCTTTCTTCAATTTTTAGGAAGACCTAGACAGGAGGTATAATATGGAGAAGGAGAAACTTTACAAGATCCGTTTACTACAGGTGAGTAAAAGCAAGAACAAACAATATACAGATACAACTTAACTAGGTGTGCATGTCCTGTTATACAACTAAGAAGTCTCACTGCAAGAACTAGCGAGAACAGGTGTTGAGGCTGCTGTGTACTAGTTTCCTTTCTATCTTGAGTGTCACTGCATGATTTAAGATGTCAGTGAGGGCATCTCACATTGCTGTCACTTTCACCATCATTAGTTTGAATTGAACTCTACCCTGGTGGAAGGTAAATATTAGGCTTGTTTTCCTTGTGAAAGAATTAACTCAAATAGAGTAAGTACTTTTTCCAAATCAGTAAGTGTAGCTTCTATCCAGCTAGCAGGAAGCTGCAATAAAATTAATAGCTTGTTGAAGGCCCGTGCCAGGCGGTGGCAGGGAGATGCATGAAATACGTTACCAGGGTAGAATGGAGTTGTGATGGAATTTAGCATTTGAATGGGAAAAGAGGAGTCACTGATGATGTGGAAGTTTCTGACACTGATAGATACTTGTGCTGAGCAAAAGCATAGCAGAAATATGAATGGCAACGTGAATAGGAGTGTTAATGAGATGTATCTGGGAGCTCCAACCAAGTAGAAATATCCAAGAAGTGATTGCTTATTGGGTCCAACACACAGAATTGTTTGGGGTGGAGATTTGGGTGTCCAAACTGTGTAGATGAAAGCTGAAGCTTGTGAAAATGTAGATGGGCCCTACACCTGATGAGCACACGTCAGGTCAACCTGCAAAATAAAGAGTTTGCTAAGGTGGATTAGACCAAACTCTCACCGGTAGGAAATGAGAGCAGCTCCCAGAAGCTGAGTAGAGTTCCATGGAAAGGATGGGAAGTGCTGCTGGTAGTCAGGAGAGCTAGAAATGGAGAATCATCTTTTGGGTGTGTAGCTGAGAAGGGCTACACTGTCCATCAGGAGTAGCTCAGTGGCCAGGGGAGAGAAGTCCAGTTGCAGTGCTTGAAGGATGCCTGGAGGGGGCGGTAGAAGTTCTGCATGCATGGCACTCAGTGCGGTTGCTGTAAAAAAGAGCAAGATTGGAAGCTGAAAATGATATTTAAGGAAGGACATTTTGTAAAAAGTGAAGGAGTTGAGCATATTTAAATGTTAATGAGGCACCAGTAGAGAGGGTAAGATTAGGTTAGATAGATAGAGAAACAAAGGTTATACATACAGTACAAAAAGTAAATAGCTGTATTAGGGGGAGCGTCAGGGATCGAAAGGATTAAATGCAAGGTCTGTGCACTGAGCTACAGCCGGCCCTTTTATTTTTTTAATAGTTTTGAGTTAGGGTCTCACTAAATTGCATAACCTGGGCTCTAACTTGCAATCTTCCTTTTTCTGCCTTCTAGAAAATAGTTGTATCTTATGATTCCTGAGGGAAAACTCACCATCAGTTCTTGTTAACAAACCTAAAGTAGGGTCCCTGTTGCTCTTGTCAGAGGAAAGCATGTGTTTCTCCTTTGGCCAAGCTGTGTTCCTCATGAGAGGTCAGGGGTCCTCTTGCTTAGAGGCATGTATTTCACAAGTGAATTAAAGGTTTGCATCTGCTGCTCACGTGTAGCAGCCTGAGCAATGAGAGAAATGAAGGCACCGAGGAACAGCAGCACCGAGAGCCCTCTGAGTCCTGAGACCATAAACCTCTGGTGGTGAGAGCAGTGTGTGCGCTGAGAGACTCATTCCCACGGCAGCCATCCCCTGTGTACCCCATACTACACTGTTCTCCACATATAGTCACTCATTAAGGCAGTTTCCTCAATCCATTGGGAGCTAGTGGATGTATCTTAGAGCTTTGCAGTCAGGCTGAGAAATTAAGACTGTATTATATGGAGGCAGCAGAGTGGCATAAATTCCTGCTATCTGGGAAGCATTCCTTTTATTGCCAGCTTCCACCTGGCTTTAGAGGAGCCCTCTTGGGCCTGGTGGCCTCTCTGAATGGGAAGTCTGTCTCATTCAGAATCTTTCCTTTCTGGTCTGTTACCTTGACACTTTCTGTGGTTCAATTCATAGCACACCTCTCATATGGCAGAAAGTTAGAATATCAATCAAAATCTTAGGTGGAGCACTCAGGCCAAAGACAGAATTTTCTTCATGCATTGTAGGGCATGTGATTGAGCTCAGGTGGGGTTGGGGCAATATTTTAGTCCCCCAGAGGATATGTAAAGCCTTTTACCAAGTAGGTTGTTTCCCTCTCCCTTTTGCCTTTAGGCTCGAAGAAATCGAGAAATAGCAATTTTGCATCGCAAGATTGATGAAGTGCCCAGCCGAGCTGAGTTAATACAGTATCAGAAGAGATTCATTGAACTCTACCGCCAGAGTAGGTGCATTGACCATACAAATCTCAAGTCTAGGGAGAGACAAGAGGCCTGGGACTTAGTCTCACTTTAGCATGGTACAGGATGACCAGAGCACAGACCACAGATGCTACCCCAGAAATGGGTTTCATCGTCAGGCCACCCGGGAATTCCAGGAACAGTGCTGTGGTGCTGTCAGTGCCAGTGCAGCTCAGAGAGCCATTTGCTGAGCTAGTCCTCCTGGTCAGCCACGTGACCTTCCTGTGAACAACTACTCTGTGTTCACAGGAACAACCACTCTGTGTTCGTACTTCACATGAAGCATGCGTTCTCACTGACTGCACCTTGTTATAGACATTCTTGTTACTGTGGTCTTTACCTTTAAAGTATCATATTCACTGTGTAATCCAGGACCAGTCTCCCCTCATTTTGAACCTGGTTCAGATTTGAGCATTTGCCTTTCTTGAGTTCAGGTTCTACTTCCTCACATCTCACGCACTGAGCAGCCGGAGCTTTCAGCCAACCTTCAGACATGACTCAGGTGGTTAGAGATAGGGTATCAATGTTGACAGTTTTCACCAGAAAGTTTTTTGCCTTAACCTAAACCTTGACCATTAACTTTTCTTTTCCTGCTTGAAACCTTTTAATAGTAGTAACACCTTTCACCCATATATTTCAAAGTGAATTCCATACATTAAAGTCATTTGTTAAATAAGGTGTGTTTACACCAGAGCCATTTTCATGCAAATACCAATTTTTATTACTATTGTGAAATATCATCAACCCCAACGCAGTTCTTGGACCAAATGGGGGAATGGTGACTGGTTCATTTATGGCAGTGGTTTATGACTAGCTGTGCAGTGCCATCTCCTGCATTCCCTTTTAATTGGTCCTGAGCCTTTAAAACTTTACAAGGTAATTGCATTTGTACACCATGAGGTTTCCCAGCCCAGATACACCTGACTCTAACAGTGTGCTTTGTTGGTGAAAAAGTGTTGAGGTCAGTTTATCGACTGTTAGTACTCATGTGCTGATTTCTTTCCAATTATAGTTTCAGCGGTGCACAAAGAAACCAAGCAGTTCTTCACTTTATATAATACCCTGGATGATAAAAAGGTTTATTTGGAAAAAGAGGTAAGAACTTTTACGAAAAGAAAATAATTTAATGAGAAGAGCAGTTGACTCTAGGAACTTCAAATGGACTTATTCCTGCATGTATACATTCAGTGTAAGTAGATAAAGAGTGCCTTTTGTATGCCAAGGATTCATCACCAGAAAGTGCAGATTCTTGGGGAGTCCATTGTCTGAGGTGAAGTGAGGCTAGTGGATGGCTTTTTTGTGTTGCTTGTGAGAAATACCATCATGAGAAGAAATACACTGAACTCTGGTGCTGGGGAAATTAGAGTTTTCAAAAAAGGGAGGAACCTGCTGAATGAAGTGGTGAGTGAGTGGTCTTTTATAGATTAGGTGGAGAAAGTGGTGGTTTAATCATCAGTGGCAGGCAAAGACATGAAAGAAAGGAATGAAAATTCTGAGCAGAAACAACAAGTTGACGTGGGAACTAGTACCTTCTCCACCTTCCTCTGACCCTTCCGCTCAGGTTAAATCCACTCATGAACTAGGGCTCCCTGTACCAGACGGGGAGATGATCAGGGCAGGATATGCAGCTTTGTTTAATAAAAAAGAACCGTCTGGTGTTCCTTACAACAGCAATGTGTAGTGAGGAGAGCTCAGCCTTTGGGGCTGTGTTTGAACTTCAGTTTGGCCTCTAGAGTGAGTGTCAAACTGCAAAAGCTGATACACGTGAGGGTGATTATGGTCGAGAGAATGAGGAAATACAAGATCCTTACATGTGCTAGAGTCTCAACACATAATAATTCCTACCCACCCTGTACCTTGAGGCTGATAGACCTTCATCTACAATAATGAAAGCAGTTTTGTAAGTGCTAATATGTAAGGACAGTGTTATGGATGCACTTGCTACCTGAACTCAAATCAAAGCATCTGTAGTTTTTGTCGCCTATACTGCCTTTTGTAAGTTAAATCAAACTCATTCCTTCAGGAGGGGTGAAGTTTTATGTTTCTCTTTATGCAGCCCTTAAACAAGAAGTACATAACAGATATTTGATAAATGCTTGAATAAATAAGTACATTTGATGAAATTTGTGTCAGACGTGGGGGACAACTCTGCCCCACACCCTGGACTTCCTACTCAGGAGGCAAAGGCTGGCCAGCCTTCACTTAAGGATGGGCCAGCCCGTTCTCCGAAGCCTTAAACTAAAGTTGTATTCTTCTTAACAGTTGTAGTATTGGTTAGGGATGGGGGGAGACTGAACTGAGTTTTAAATTCCAAGCTATATTTACAGAGAACTTGGCATTTGAGGTGTATATTTTATTCTAGGTGCATTTATGCCTGTGACAGTTTAGCTTTAAAACCTCTCTTTGGTATATTAAGGACAATAATGTTATTGCCACATTGTAGACTGTGAAGCTAAAATTCACATATGGAACTGATGAGTAGATTTACTGTCAGAGGAGTCTAGACTCAGAGCTCTTCCTGGGATATATTGCTGGGATGCATCACTGAGGCTTCTACTGTGAAGGCTAAGGAAGGCCCGTGGAAATGGGGCCCAGAAAGGTGGATTCCCTCAGAGGCTGTCAGAACTAACTAGCAGCAGGACAATTCAGAGGAAAGGTATAGTCTAGGTACTGTATTCTTAGCCTCTATTGCACCTAACTCTCTCTGTGCCAGCAGCCCTGAAATACAACAGAGTGTGGTATTCAACAATATAGAAACTGGCTATAACAGTCTGCCCAGCTGGCATTTAGGGCCCTTCAAAGACCTCTCCTTCTATATCTTGTGGTAATGCAAAATAGGAAAAGAAGTGTTCTGTGAGTACATGGGTATTTCCTGAGGAAAACCTTGGGACTGAGAACATGTTCTTCTGTTCTTTCATGTTACTTTAATCTGTATAAATAAGGTTTATGCTCCTTTTGGAAACAGTACCTGGAGAGGAGGTGAGCTTTCTGTGACTATGAGGATCTTTTAGTGTTTCACTTAGAATTTCACTTTTTTGTTTTTGTTTCCCCAGATTAGTCTACTCAATTCAATTCATGAGAACTTCTCACAGTAAGTACTGTCCATCCTTCTTGTAAATACTCTGGTCACCCTGCCCTTTGTGTTCACCCACCTCGCATTACCATAATGTGACCAAGAAAGGTAGACCCAGAGTGTAATGCCAGGAAGGTAATTGCAGCACTTTTTCCCTTTCTGCTGAGGGCAGATGTGTCTTGGCTTACATTCCTTGAGTTCTTGCAAAAATATAATGATTAAATTTTTAAAACTCCAAGAAGGAACACAGTTGAAAGGTTAACTTTCAAATAATTTAATTTTGCCTAGGTACTCTAATTTCTCTATGTATCCATTTTCTTTTGGTAAGATCTGATTAATACCCTTTGTTCCTGAGCTTTAAAATTTATATAATGAAAGCTATATAATTTGTAAAAGATTTTTAAGCCTTGTAGTAGATTTCGTTTTTAAGTTAATGGACATCTTTTAAAGTATTTGTTCGGATATGAGTTATTTTCCTCCAAAAGTTGAATGGAAGTCCTGTCTGTACCCAGATCACATGAGTCTTCAAGCATATCCCTGATGGACCATCCCAGCCATCATCCCAGCAGCCCAGGGCTGGCTCCCCAGGTAGCAGGTTTTCTTTTCAGCACAAACCTCTTGTGACCCTTGGCAGATGACCAGGGACACATTAAGAATTTTCTTTTTTTCTTTTAACATTTATAGTTTTATTAACATATCCCTAGTGGGTATTAACCCTACACAGTACAATCAAATAGAAATTATTCATAGAGAATCCACAAGACTCTAACAATAAAAATACAATACTAAGACAGACCTTTATGAATTACAAGTTACAGATTTTAAGTGTCTTTTCTAATTAAAAACAAAATCCTGACCACCACAGGTCCCTGGTAAGATTTGGATTCAGTTAGCACCTTCCAGTCTTGTGGCATTTCAGTTTTTTTGGTACCAGAAATCGAACTCAGGACCTGGCGCTTGCCAGGCAGGGACTTGTGTCCCTGAGCTATATCCCCGGCCCTCTTGTGGCATTTCTAAAGCTGCTGCTTTATCTTCCTTTTCTGATAATTGAGAGAGCCGGCAATGTGAAGGTCTCTGTGAAGAGTGCTGTTCTGTCTACCGTCCCTTTGGAAGAATTGTCAGCCCCTGTTTGTGTTTTATCCTCACTCTGTAGAGCTGGTGGGGGGAGCAGGCAATGTGGTGGCACATCAGGTAATCTGCTCTTTTAGCTGCTGCTTCTAGCAGTAGGGCCCAGGTGCTCAAGCCCTGGTGTTAGGAGCACTAAGAACATGTTTACAAATCCTGAGCAGTGTCTTCTACTTCTCAGATTTTTAAAAACTAAATTTATTTCATGTTTTAAGTAGTACATGGCATAATTTAAGGTGAATAATATCTGTTATTTGTAGTCTGTTTTTAAAGAAAAGAAAATTGATTAAGAAAATTGTATAAAAGAGTAGGAGATAAAAGATTAATAGTAGACCAGGCCGATTTTCATGCCTCCTCAGAAGTTTATAATCCTTCATTCCCTGGGCTATGGGGGCTCCCGTGTGTCCATTGTTCTTTGCAAAGGCCACCTACTCTTAAGGCCACAGTCTGGGGCGGGGGCTGCTTCTCTCCTTTGTCCCCTCTCCCTGTGTACTGACTATACCCCTGCTGTTCTTCCAGAGCCATGGCCTCTTCTGCTGCCCGGGACCAGTTTTTACGTCAGATGGAACAGATCGTAGAAGGAATTAAGCAAAGTAGGATGAAGGTCAGCTAACTTCTTTTCTGTATTACAACAGTTCTGTGGGGGTTGGCAGGTGGAGTAGAGTGTTTTCTCCATACGCGACATGGTGACACTCCTTTGTCCCACTAGGCAGCTGACTTTGCAGGGGTAAGACCTGCACAAGGCTACGTGCACTGTGAGGTTCAAAGGCTGCTGTTGTCAGTAGCTCCCTCATATTGAACATCCACTGATCCTCCTGAGCCTACTCAGTGTTGTAAATGCAGACACTATCTCCCCAGGTAGCTTCCTCTCGTGGCTAGTCATTTCTTCAGTGGATCTCTGCTTTGTGATGTTCTGTCACTAGCACTTCATTCCTTAGAAGTCTTGGGATCTAGAGCATTTTGGTTTTTAAGAATCTCCCTATAAAAAAGGCAAATAATCACTGAACTGATTTCTACTTGAGTGAGAGGAAATTGAACCTTAAAAGTCAGAAGGGAATGGAGAGGAGCCTGCAAGGGGTATAGGATCCCACAGAGCTTTGCAGGGAGCTACTGAGTCTGGTGGCAACATGGGCTGTCTTTGCCTATATGGAACCTAGTGTAAGCCCACTTTATCAATAGGAAGGTGGACTTGCTAACACCTTAAACTGATGTCATTCACACAGCTGTAGTTTCCTACCATATTTCCACACAAATCCTAATGAGTACTTTCAAATATCTTTTGCTTTCAGTCCTATGTAAAAGAGGTAACAGACTGTAATGGTCCTCAGATCCAACAGTAAAATCCTATGGTAACTTAAAGTATTTCCTCTCATGGTCTTGAGGCACAGTGGCTCATTGAGTTGTATATGTAAACACATGAAAGAAAGAATTGCCTGTAGGTCCTGTCATCTGTCATCCTGAAAGAAGAATCCTTTATAAGATAGGTTGCCTGTAGTCCCATCTCATGAGGGTTAAGGGTAAAAAATGCTCCGTATTTCTTTCCTTGTAGGAAAATGTCATTAGAAAATGCCATTAATTTCTTCAATGAAATAATGTTAAAAGGAAGAGAAAGTACATATCACTAGTGAAAGGCATAATTGCTCCCATTATTCAGCCACAAAAATGACAGCAAACATGAGTCAGCACTTGCCAGTTACATGTTAGGCAGGATAGAATAAATCGAGTCCTTTCTTGATGATCTGGGGTGTGAGGTAGATGGAACCTGACACCCAGATCTCTGTGGTGGGAAGTTTCTACCCTGCTACTCTTCTTCTCAGGGAGCTGCCCTTGATCCTGTGGAAAAAAACAAGAATTTATTGGGCTTTGTTCCTTTGTTCCCTCTTTCTGATCCCAGGAAAGAAATAGGCCTGACCCTATCATTCTCTCTACCCTCTCAGCCCCATGCTCTTGGCCCCTCAGTGCTGGGCAGTGAACGGTGCTGCCATGGTGTCTCTGTCTCCTCCGTGATGGTGAAACCTGTGGGTGAGGGGAGCCAGGGAAAGGAAGCTCTCTCAGGTCTGTGTCCTCTGGCTGATCTAGCACTTGACCTGTGGTGGGCACTCAGGAACTATTTGTTGAATGAGTGAATTCATTCAAGGAACTTTAAAAGCAGTACAAAAATAGGGTTCCATATAGGGTATCATATATTGACTGGCAGCTGGAGTGGAATCAGCTGGTCTCCTTTGAGCAACAGCACTCATTGGAACGGTTGTCATGTTTGTTTAAAAGAAAAAGAAAAACCTTCCCTGTAATGGTGCCGTGATGGGTTTTGTTCCCATGAATGTTGGAGGTGAGTCTGTATCCTCCCAAAGACAGATTGCCCAGAATTGGTGGTTCAGAGTGGCACAGGAATGTAGACCACATTGGGTACAGGTGATAGAATAGGTGTATATGTTCTGTCTGAGGACTTTGAGCAAAGAGGGAATCATGATACTAGGCCTTTAGACTTTACCCAGAAGAAGTACAATCTCTGGATATTGGGAATACCATGAGCAAGTGCTCAGCAAAAGAGCTCTAGAGTTCCTGAGCTGGGTGAGAATGAGGGGTAGGGATGGTTTGAAAAGGTAAAGGGGTATTAACTAAAGTAAATATGAAAATACTCAGAAATGCATAATGAGAGAAAGCTTCTGTTCTTAAAAAGGGAGACTTACATTATTACCCTAAATGTTAAGAAAGGTAGCCTTGATTGAACAGCTACTAAGAACCAAATTATATGTCATCTGCTTAACATTTAATAGCCTGTGTTCCTCATAGCAAAACCTGTGATCTAGGTATAAAATGCTGATTTTACAGCTAAGGAGGACCTGTTGCTCAGAAATTGAAATAGTCTGTCCTCGATCTACAGAATAGAACAGCTATGATTTGAACCCTAGCCTCTGACCTCAAGCTCATACCCTTACTACATTGCCACACTTTCCCATAGTGAATCCTGGATAAATTCATAACTCAAGTGCATTGTTTTTATCACTAGAACATAGTTGATCATGAGCCAATTTTTACTAAAGCATTGTGACAAAAGGAGAGGCCTGAGCTAGAGCCCCTAAGAAGGAGGGACCTGGCTGTGAGGCTGTACCTCGGGAAATGTCTGGTGGCTTGGGAAACTGGGATCCATAGAGGAATAGCAGGGGCAGTTGTGACTGGCCGGTGCTAGCGATACAGAGGCAGCCTCTGACCCTGAGTACAGGAGGGCACCATTGGCATCCCCATAGGGGACCGCCCACTTTGGGAAGACCTGGGCAAAGGTGGGTTACCACACTGGAATCCTAGCATAGGGTGGAGCAGGATTCCTGTGCTATTTGGTGTCCATATGCAGACCAGTGGAAAGAGGAGCATAGTCAGACTCAGGAGCTGATACAAAGTCCAGATTGGACCATAAGTGCCTATGAGAGCTAGACCCCTCCAAGTATTGGGGTAGGTCTTAGGGGGTGCCAGGTTACATTTTACCTTTAAGGTCAACAGAGGACCTCAGTATAAGTAGTGAAGATAACTACTAAGGTATAGCCAGTTGGCCTGTAACTTGTGCTTACTAACGATAAATTGCCTTTCAAAATTACCATCAAGGGCTGGGGATATAGCTTAGTGGCACAGAGCCCGCCTGGAAAGCACAAAGTCCTGAGTTCGATTGCCATACCAAAATCACTATCAGGCATGAGTGAGGTCAGGGGAGACAAGCACCAGGTCTGCACCATAATTTTTTCTGCTCTCTTTTTTCTGGCTGACTGATGTTCTGAGTTTATCTTCAGAAACTATAGCACATACCTCTGCCAGCATTCTTCCATTGCCCTTTGGTCTGAACAAGCCATCTACCCACCCCACACCCATTTGGTTTTCTTCAGAAGAGAACTGATAGTATTTTAACATGTGTGTATTAGGTGCTGATTTAATGTGAGTCTGTAAATGTGTACTGTGAGAGCAGAATATTGCCTTGTTCACTGCTATCTTTAGGTATTTTGTAGGTATTCAGTCAGGGTTTATTGAGTGGATAAGCTTTTGGGTACTTTAGAAAAACCTCTTTAAATCAAAGTCTAGACTTTGCTTATGAGAACAGAATCCTGGATAAACCACTATTCTCTGTCCATAGAAAGATGAGTAAGTAAACAGTGATCAGGAATATTGTACAGTTTTAAAAATTATAATTATATAAAGTTTGCAACTTGGAATTAGTAACAAGTAAAAAGATGATACTCTGGTTTCTCTTTAGATCGCAGAAATCTTCCTTAATGGTTAATAGTTAATGGTTGCCATTTGTATGCTGCCAGCGGCCTTTTTCAGAACAGCTTTTTGTCACCCACCATTTCCCAAAATGTTTTTAACAGATGGAAAAGAAGAAGCAGGAGAACAAAATGAGAAGAGACCAGTTGAATGACCAGTACTTAGAACTGCTAGAAAAGCAGAGACTATACTTTAAGACCGTGAAAGAGTTCAAAGAGGTAAGAGTAATCATGGCCAGGGCATGTTAAGGTGAAAATGAGATAGATGTTCACCTCAGCATGAGCCTTTCAGAGATAGAGCAGGGTTTTTTTGTTCGTTTTTATTTTTATTTTGGTCTTGTTGTTTTCTTGTCTGTGTTGAGAAGTAGCAAAAAAAAAACAAAAAAAAGAGAAGTAGCAAGTTGGTGGTGTGATCTTTCAGGACAGTATAGTATCCAGGTAGTTAAAGATTGCATTGTTCTCTGGCCCATCTTTAGGATCTACAATAATACCTCAGTTCATGAATGCTTCTGTTTGCAAATAATTCACTTTACAAATAAAAGCATTAGAGAAAATCTTGTTTCTGTTTGCACACTCTACTCTACATCAAGTGACGAGCACAACCATGGCCATCATCCCCACCCAAACATGAACACAGCCATCTTCTTCAAAAGTAAAGCAAATTAAGTTCGTAAACTGTGGTACCACTCTAGTCAAATGTTCTAAGACACATCACATCTTTATTTTCATTTTCCTAACATTTAAAAAGCCTGTTAAACTCGTAAGTAAAATGACTTCTTTACCCCACATCAAGGTCCATTTGGAAAGTGTTTCCTATGGGTTTACATAGAGAATGAGTCTTCCCTCCTTTCAATCTTAGCATGGGGATGGGCCTGCAGAATGCGAGTAGGAAGAGAGAAAATTCTGAAACATGGCAGTGTTGGGTGTGAATCTTGCCTTTCCCACTTAGCAACTGTGCCCTTTGGCAGTGATCCAGTCCTTGTGATCCCGAACTGTCTTCCTGGTGGTTCTGTGGGTCAGATGGGAGAGAGAGAAAACATGCAGCACTGTGACTGGCACCTACTAATACCCAGCATGCAAATGAATTTTGTTTGTCCCCCTCTTTATTTTTTCCCTTTATTTGGATATGAGGTGTCTTCATTTTTCCAGAAAGAAAAGTGACTGCCTTTTTATTAGATTTTCACAGATAGACAGGAAGACTACATTTTGTCATATACTAGGGTCTCAGCAGCTTTATTTCTGGGAACTCCTTCTATTTTCTTGACCTAAATCCATGAGGTATTGGTGAGGTCAGAGGCTGCTGAAAATATAGAAGAGTTAGATAGGTTTCCTCCTGGTGCTTAATCTAAGGAATAAGAAATGTAATCTTCTGTGGCAGTAATTTTGTTCCTATTTATATTTTAATACTTTCTGTCGGGCTGGGGATATAGCTTAGTGGCATAAGTGCTTGCCTGGCAAGCGCAAGGTCCTGAGTTCAATCTCCGGTACCGCAAAAAAAAAAATAAGTAAAATACTTTCTGTCTTCCATCCCTCCCCATCTTTCCCTCTTCCACTTGTCCGTCCCCTTTTGTGTGTGACAGTTAGCTTTTGACAATCACAGCCACGGGCATTTCACAATCACACACCCTAATTCCACCAGCTCCTGCTGGGCTCCTCGGCATAAATCAAGGTGTAAAACAGATCTAGTTGCTGTCCTCCAGGGGCTTACATTGTGGTGGAAGAGAAACGTAAGAAGCGAAAAAATAAAAGCAAACAAATTCTAGTAGGAAAGGTACACAGAATAATTTCAGAAGTTTCCATGTGAGGAAACCAATTCAGATGGCATAGTCAGGGAAGGGTTCTGTAGACTGACAAGAACTCAGTCTTAGCAAAGCCAGAGCACATGTGAAAGCAAGCCCAGGCCAGCTGTGAAGCACTCCTAGCCAAGGAGCAGTGGTTGGCAGAGAGGTTTGAGCTGAAGTCTCAGTTGAGCCAGTGAGGAAGCTGGCAGGGAACAAACAGGACATGATGCCCCCATCTGTAGTATTTTCTTCCCTTTAACCCAAATAACTCAAAAAGAGAACATGCTGAGAGAGAAGAATTACATTTCAGATGTTGCTTAGACATGCCAGCACTGCCCTTTTGGATGTGTGGAAACAAGAGGCAAGTGTGGAAGATAAGTACAAGCTCTCAGAGTCAAATCAAATAAAAACAAGATGGAAAAGCACACACTTGCACCGCAGGCTCTGAGAGATGAAGGCTTAGGGTGGCCCTGAAGGAAAATGTTCCTTCTAAGTTACTGAGCTTCAAGATCCCCTGTGAATGCTGACCACTTGTCAGCATTCCAGAATCTTAAATTTTCTCCCACTGGCTCCACTGAGATAATTTGGGCCACCGTAAGTGATAAGGAGGAGCTGGCTATGGGGCGTTCCGGCTATTCCCAACCTCCACCCATACTTTCAGCCAAAGTAATTGTACTATGCTTCTGTTTCATACATAGAATCCAGATTAAGATCCCTTTTGTGGTAGAGTTGGAAAGTCAGACTCTCATCCCAGGTGGTGTTTTCCCTCGTCAGCCTGTCTGCTCTGTACTCTTTACCTGCCTCTCCCTTGCCTGTGTGGCCTTCTCCTGCTATGTTTTGAATTTTCACCTCATCCTGGCCCCCTAGCACTTGTAATAGACAGTAATTCTTCATGCAAAGTACAATATTGTCATCCAGAACATGGCCTTTTGCCACTTTCACAGTCGTGTTTACCGGGTTTAGTTTAATCCACATTAACTGAGCACCACTGATGCCCCATGAAAACTCTTTAGACACCATGTTACATTCTTATCCTGACTCCTAGCCCCCTCTGATATCAACACTGTTTTGGTTAGGAATACTGGGTTTTCTTTAAAAATGTCGTTAACTTGCTCAGTCTAGGAGAATTTGTTAATTACAAATTTGCCAGTAAACAGCAGACATTGTACCTTGAAAAATCACCTAAATCACTGTACTGTATTGATTGTCACTAAATCAGCTTCTCAAAAGGTCGTAAAACTAAGATTTAAATTCTGGAATGGGACTGGTGAGTACAGACCCTATGTTTTTGTGGTATTACCTTGGAGACATAATCTTGAGTGAGCTGCACTCACCGTACTGTGTCTCGTACATGGTGAGGTGGTGTCTTCAGCAGGAAAGAGCAGGAAAGAGGCATGGTGGTCTCAGCAGGAAAGAGACAGAGGTGATGACACATTTTCCCTCTTCTGGAAAAAAATACCTAAGGGGTCCTTTTATTATTTACTTTGAAGAAAGAGTAACATTCTGTCTGCCAGAAGGTTTCAGGGAGATTTCATGAGATTTAATCAGTGCTCACACATAGCAGGTAACAGCTTAGGGTATTTTTACCGAAAAAACCTTAAGCATACACAGTCTCTGTGTGGTGCAGTGTTACCCGTGGTGGGGGACTTTTGTGGCAGAAGTATTTTAATGCTACTGAGTTGTTTTTGCTTCAGTTAAAACATGAGGTAGAGTGACAATTGAAACTTACTTAGTGTTCTGTATTTTTATTATGAAATTCTCCAAAAATGCACAGAAGTAGAAGCATAACAGCAATAGATGGTATAAATACCTGTTTTATTCCTCTCTTCCTCCTTTCACTCATTTGTTTAAACTGAGTGCTCCCCCAAGCAAATCTCAAAAATTCATTTTGAAACTTCTTTATTTTTGTAATACAACAATTGGACCCCAATATCACCTCATTTCTTTTCCAAACCCCATAAAACATTAACCACCTCTTCCTCTGTAAGAAAAAGTGCTTGAAAGGTATTAGAGCACCTTGCTCCTGACAGTCTGACAGAATAATCCGTGCCTCCTCTCAGTCTAGGAGCCCAGCTCTTCCCAGTTTCCAAGTAAAAGATAAATCTAAATCCTTAAGATGAACCAGCACTTGTCTTGGGAAGCCAGGGCCCAGGGTCACTGAAGCAGTGCCACTTCAACAATGGCCAGAAGAGCAGGGAGCCTCCAGAAACCTGAGAGATGGGAAACTGACTTTGGTGGTGTTTGATATAGAAAGTTCGGGGGTAAAAGGAAATTTTTCTCCCATAGTAAATGGGTCTTCTTAGCTGGGTGTGGTGGTGCACTCCTGTAATCCCAGCACTCTGAAGGCTGAGGCAGGAGGATCATTGAAAGTTTGAGATCAGCTTGGGCTACAAAGTGAGCTCAAGGCCAGCCTAAACTGCATAGTGAGACCCTGTCTCAATAGGACAAAAAAAATAGATAAATAAAGTAAGTGGGTCCCTAGGAAAGTGTGGACTCTAGAGGTTTGATCACTGCCACATCTGGGTCCTGTGGATTGGGTTGGTATTTTTGGAAGTGTCCTAGCAAATGGAAGTATTGAGCAATAGGGGCAATGGAAATAAGGGTGTTGGAAAGTGTACAGTGAGATTTGCAAAGAAGGAAGGACAAAATAATGCAGAGGTGATGTTATGGCTTGCATTTAGATGTACCCCCAAAGTCTCATGTGGTCATAGGAGGGACTTTTTCAGAGGTGGCTGGATCTAGAATGTATGACTCTGAGATTTAGGGTGTGATTAGTAAAAAGAATCCACTAATTGATTTGGCACCAGGTCTAAACTCAGTAGCTTAGATAGAGCATAAAAGGGAAAAAAAGAAGTTAAGGTCTCTTGGACTTGCTTTTCCGCTACTCTGTTGCTTTGCTACCTCACACCCACCATGAACTGCTTCTCCTCTGCAATGCCTGTCTGCCATGCCACCCTGCCTTGGAGCCACCCAACTATGGACTGAAACTTCCACAAACTGTGAGCCAAAATAAACCTTTCCTCCCTTAACTTTGGTTGTTGGGTATTTTGTCACATAAATGAGAAAAGTAACTAAGACAGGTGATATGTTCTACAGGACACTGGATTTCACAGGAAGGGATGGGGCCAGTGTCTTCCTTCAGTGATCCTCAGCATGTGCAGTTACAGATTTCATACATCTCATGAAATGTGAAGTGTCCCTGAGGAATACTTCTCATCCTGTTCCCTGTGAAATTCTTTGTTAAAGCTGAGGGTAGTCCTGGCTTTTACTACTGTTAGAGTATGTATGTATGGAGGGGCTTTTTTCCCTTGTATGTACACTAGGGCTACCTGTCTCACCCCCTTAGGGTCATATCTCCAGGACCCCTTCTGATTTCTCACTAAGACTAGTGGATAGATGTCTGCTTTTTTGCTTCTCACCCACTAAAGATTTTAGAAACTTCAAAGTCTTTTGGAATGACAGTGCCTAATATTCTCATCGTTAGTCTTACAGCCTAGAAGCTGAGCATCATTATACCTGCTTTGGCTTTGTATGTAGGTCAGCAGGTTATTGGGAAGTTTCACTGTGCTGGTGTGTGGTTCACTTGGTTTTATCATGCTAGCTATATGCTTTAGTTGGTCACAAGGCATCTCCTATGAGACTTGGGGGAAAAGCAGACCATCTTGGCCCTGCATGGGTGCTAATATCATTACCACCTCTTTTCAATACCCTCTCTGTTTCTGCTCTAGGAGGGCCGCAAGAATGAGCTACTGCTGTCCAAGGTGAAAGCAAAGGCTTCCTGATCATTCCCAGCCATTTTTGTATGTCACTGAATTTTTTAGAAACATCGTGTATCAACTACAAGACATGGAATGGTTCTGAAAGCAACAGTAGAGAGGTGCAGGTCTATTAACTTCGATTCCCTGGATGTTTTCTGTGTTCTGTTTGCCACCATTTCATCTCTGCTAGCTGTTGATGGAATCAGAAAATGTAAACACTGGCTTGGATAACACCCTATTGTCCTGTGAGGAAATGAGGGGAGTACTTTTTCTCTATGTCCCCTCAACTTTTATCTCTCCAGTAACATTGCACTTTTGAAGGTACCTGTATTTGTACAGACTCTGAATAAAGAATTCTTTGTCCAGCAAATATTAATGGAGCAACCACTGAGAAATAAGCACAGCGGGAGATTCATCAGAATGTAAATCACACCCTTATTCAGCAAGTGACGTAGGGAGCAGATAAAGCCCACTGGGCAACAGAGCTTGGCCGTCCAAGGTTTGCTTTGTTCTGTTTCAGTAAACAGAAGGCTGCTGGGTGAATGATATGCCAGTGTGAGTGGCGATCTCTTGTGCCCTTTACCTGCCCTGGTGCCTTTTGTTCCTGGCTTCTCGAGGTGCCAGCTGGCGGGCTTGAATAATAGACATAATAACTCAAGTCAAAGCTCAGTTTCATTGGTTTAATCGTTATATACTGCTTAGGTTCATTTCACCAAAAAGTTGAAAACAGGCCTCGGACTGAGGATGTTTTAAAAACAGTTACACCTTTCTGTGTCTTACTTGTCATTTGAGTCACAGGCAACATGTGAGTGGGCTTTCTAATCCCTTAGTGAAGGGACTCCATGTTCCTGCACTACAGAGAAGCTCACGGTGTGATCAAGGAGAAAGACACGCACCATACTGACCGCAGTCAGGGCAGGCACATTGAAAACAGTATCCGGTGCTGTGAGGCAGTGGAAGACGCAGAAGTACAGAAGTCTTCATGGAAGAGCAGCTAATATGTGGGTTAGATCTGAAGGGGGAATAGGATATTCTGCAGAGACAGGAAATAGGTGTTGATAAAGATACACTGATTGAAACTTGAGTGGTAGGATAGTACAGAGCATTCATATTGGGAGCGGAGGGGATGATCTGGAATGTGTAGGAGGCTTTAGCTACCTAGCTAGAAAGATGAACTGGGAAGGCCTCAGAGTGTCACTGATGAATTTTGTCCTTGTAAATGAGCAGTCCAGGAAAACACAGAGGGCCTGCCCTGGCTCTTAGGAATCAGCAATTCAGTCTTGATCCCTGTACCCCAGGATAAGGTTTGTACTGCATTTTGTGTAAACCAGGGAAACATACACTCTTCAGTCAGCAGGTTTGAACTGTAACACAGAAGCTTGAACATGTTAGGCAGGTGGGCCATTCAGCACAGTCACAGAAACAGTTTATTTTTAGTTCCCTAATGTATGTGATTAAGAAGGGCTAAAAGGTTCAGACTTAAGAACATCCCACTCTGCCTTAACACCTCCATTGTTTTCTGTGCCCAAGCCAGTGAGATGCTCTGAGAGCAGCAGCATCTAAGAGGGCACCTTCCTGTGCCAGAACGTTCCCTGACCTTGTGCATATCCACCTCCATCGCTTCCTGAGCCATGGTCATGTGGAAATTCTAAAAAGGCTCAATAAAGGTGGAATTTTTTTTTAAGTGCCATTTTGGAGGTAGGAGACAGCAGCAATTTGACTATGTTTACAATTACTGCTATCTCAGAGAAACATCTGTGTTAACCCTGTAAAGAAGCTTATAGCCCCCCCCCCCCATGCCTGGCTAACTCAACTTTGTGGGCAATTGAGAGCTCCCGTGAGTATTTGTCCACAGGTGTTAGGAAAGCAGGAACAGGTGAAATTCTGGAGTTACTAGAATCGACCTGTTTATTTCAGGGGAAAGTATGGCATGACTGATGTAAAGCAATGAATAATGCTTTTTAGAAGTAGAGTCCTTTATTTTGGTGTAGAGAAGTATTGACAGATGCCTTCGTCCTTTTTGTAGTTTATAAGACCTGATATGGATGATAAATTAGTCTTCATTGCTTGAACATACTTTGAATTAGATTAAGTTGCCATTCTTGAGAATTCCATGGTTGCTGCAGACAGCCTGCAGCGTGGACACTGCCATGAGTGATTAGGACATTAGGCAGGCAGTATAGTTAGGCCTTACAGGCTAAAACAGTGCACTGGGGGCCATGGTCATTTCAGGAGCCACTCATGATGGTAGGGGCAGGGGTCCTCCCAGGCCATACCTTTCTCTGAGCCCAGATATTCCACATTGTCATATTTTGCAGAACTCACAGGCTTTTCAGGAAGTATAACAGAGAAAATATCCGTAAGTTATTGTTTATGAACGTATGCTTCAGGAGAAAGCAGACAGTTACCAGAGCACTGAGCCTGCTAATGGGGCTGGTTGCCTGGTGCCCTGCATATCTTCTCATGCATCTCATGGAGTACACAGGCCTTCTCTGATATGATTGAAAAAGCAACCTCTGTCTGTGGAGATACCTGGGACATTTGCCCTTGGCCTCTGTGCAGTCGCTGTAGATGACAGGACAACCAGCAGTATTAGAGGGAGATACATGTACGTTACAGTCACAGAGTTCCCCGGGAGTATGTTTTACAACAGAGGGTAAATTTCAAGTTTGTGAGGCATAAACTTTTGTTGGAATCTGACATTCATGGTTTTAACTGGTAGTGGTTCATAGCCCATTTTTTGAGACTAGCCAGGCCCTGCAGCCCCAAATTAGGAGACAGGAGAACCAGTACAGGTTGGAGGTCTTTCCCTCCCTAGGCTGAAGAAATAGTCCCTCTAACACCACAGCCCCGGCCACTTCCTGAAACAATGAGTAAAGGGTAGGGAAAGCCATTAGATGGCGCTTTACTGTCTGACAAGGTGCTACTCTGTGACTTCAGTGTTGTGAGATTGGCAGGTCCTGAACACGTCTGTGCTGATGTGTTGAGTAAAGCCAACCTACCTGAAAGAGCACTTGGAACAACCTGTGCCACCTAGGTTTCTGCTGCTCAGCATGATCTTGTCTTACCTGACTTTTGGGTGACTAATGATCATTTTAAGAGGGAGATAGGCATTCAAGCAATAACTGTTGGTTACTTTGGCTGAGTTCAACTCTTTATTATGAAGTGCATATTGTTGGCCTGAAACATGCTATGAGGTAGAACATGTTAAGCAAGTTGTTTATTACTTATTCGTGGCCAATGTTGACCACGGTGAAAGAACATAATACAGAATGTACAATAAACATCCCAGTAGGGTAGGTGCCATTATCTATTCCTGTGGTGGGGCATTGCCAGGGGAAATGTCTTATTTTATCCACCTGCAGAATCCCCCATGCCCTCTCTTGTTCTTTTACACTCAGTTTAGAGTGGACCTTTTTATAGCAAATGGTAATAGGCTGAAGTACTACATAAAAAGAAATAATATCTCCCCTCTTTTCACAATAAATATATTGTGTAATATTATTAATAAGGATTTAATAGCTGGTCTGCAGCATATTTGAACACATGGAGAATTCTCAGATTCCCCCACATCAGCCAGGGGGTCAAGCTTTGGCCTTCAGGCTGTTGGCCTGTTGTTCCTTCTACTTAGAGCTCTTTCTCCTCCAAGATCTTGGGCAGTGGCTTTCCTGACTGCCTGATACACATACAGACCCACTTACGGTTGGCCTTCCACCCTGATTTTGCTCTGCCCATCTCCTGCTCTCTGTCTTTATAGTACATACCACTGTTGAAATGTCTATTAGTCCTTGGCCAGGTCTGTTGCCTGGCTTCTCTTCTGGGGTGTAAAGACCAAAACACAGCATAGGTACCTTGCCTATTTTGCCATGCTCTGCCCAGCATCTGGCTCAGGTAGATGATCAGGAAATGTTACTTGCATAAATTGCAGCTTTGCATCCTTGCAAAAATTAGATTTAATCTTTTCTATAATTTTATGCTTAGTTTGAAACAGGTTGGAGTTCTGTTCATCAGCCTAGGAACTCTGAGTGTATTTGTTATTCTTTAATCTTGAAGGTTAAGATGAAAAAAGGTGTCAGGTTTGAAACCTTTCAAAGGAATTAGCTTTAGTGTTTTTTTTTTTCTCCTAAGGTAGGAGGAAAAAGAGGAATGGTGTACACTAATGTCAGATAAGATTATGGTATGTTTTGGTCCCAAATATTTCATAAATTGAAAGGTAACTTGCCTGGCAGAAAATGTCTCAGCCTCATGAAACCAAGAAGTGAAATGCGTGGGAAGCATCACTTGAACACGGCCTTGGCAGGAGTACAGATTATATAGCTCCTTCGACAACATATTTCACAAGTGCACACACAATTTTTTGAACCAGCAATGCTACATCTAGGAATTTTTCCTATTTACAAGGATTTTTATTAAAGCATTGTAATAGCAAAAACTTGGAAACTATTATCAATATAGAACAATAGTGAAGTAAATTATGGATAGTTCCCCTAATGGGAGTATTCTGTTTATTAAAAGAGCAGAGCTAATCTGTGTGTACTACTACACGTGACTGGGGGAGGCACATGGTATAGTAGTGTTTGGAATGGACAAAAATGTGTGTGTGTGTATGTATGTGTATTACACATGCCCACATGTCTGGCAGATGTCTGCTTATATGTTTAGAATATCTCTAGGAGTTACACAGCAACCTGACAGCTTTGGTTGCCTCTGCAGAGTAGGAATAACTTCATTGTATACCTTTTGTACTATTTGAATTTTGTACCGTGTACATATATTATCTATTCAAAAATAAATGGTTTGTAAATTTTGATTTAATTTTCAAAAAAAAGGAAGATGATCCTGGCTCCATAAATGTGCTTTGTTAAGGAAGATAAAGCTTTTGAGTTAAAGCAGTTAAACTCCTGTGTTTTGGTTTTGGGGGCAGTGGACCAGTACAAAAGTGTCTGTCCTCTCCTCAGACAACACATTTGAGCAGGTGAAATACCTAGTGGCTGGCTCCTTCCACTATGTGTTGGGTGGCAGGGAGAGAAACAGGGACAGAGGAATGGGCTGTGAAGTAGCTGTGCCGTGGGAACAGACAAGCTGCTGCACGGCTGCCTGCATCTCATGAAAAAAGTTAACAAGGCAACCATTATTCCTTATTTGTATACAAAAGCTGGAGATGGTACCTGTGAGTCCAAGGGGAGCTATTAACATCCTCCAAAAGCCAAGCCAGTCTTCTGTGGAAACTGACTGTGATGGTCCTTCCTATTCCTCTTTCCTGACCAGCAGAACTCCAGTTTTGCCCAGCCCCAGAAGAGGAATCACAACAGCTGTTTGAAAATAGTGATAGGAATTCCATTTCTGCTTACCAAGAGTTGATACACAGTAGGGCATCTAACCCAGTTATGTCCAGGAGGGGAAAACTAAGCTTTCCAGAAAGGAGTCTGCTTGCTGGTTATCAGCACACTGTGCATCAAGAGAGCTGCTGCCTGCCCTTCCTGTTTGTTCAAGTTCATGAAAAAAAAAAAAAAAAGACAAAGTTTTATGAGCAGCTTCATCCTGAGACCCTGAGAAGGGACATTCTGACACAGCTTCAGAGAGCAAAAACATGGAAAGAGCCTGTTTCTGTGAATGCATGATGAGCTTGTGAACCAACCAAAGGCCCACTTGCCTTGTGTTCTTGTTCCATGAGAAAATTCTGTTAACTGGCACATTCAAACAAGAAATGTTTGAGCTTCTCCTTTGTCATTCACATCAAATTTCCCTATAAGGTTGTCTTGGTTGCTTTTCTCAAATTGCTGAGACAAAACACCTGATGCCCAAAATTAAGGAAGGAAAGGTTTATTTAGCTCCCAGTTCGTGGAGGTTTTAGTCCATACTTGGCTGGCTAGTGGTCCATGGCAGAAGGCATCAGTTCATGGTGGCAGGAGACAGCAAAAGCAGCAAGAGTGGAAAGGGAGGAGCAGCAGAGAGATCTTCTTTCCCTGGCTTCTATTTTCTGCAGGCTGTCCACCCCCGAGGTGGGTGTAGTACACCCAGAATCCCAGCAGTGGACCATGAATCAGTCACAAACTAGAACCCTGCCCCATGGCTGCATGAGTGTTCGGGGGAACATCCAGACATAAACTATAGCAAAGGTCAACACTGAACCTGACCATTGAATTGACTTCTCATCCATTCCCGTTTGCAACCAGAATTGTGGAAAGAATTGAATTTGTGAAGTGAGGTGCCACTGTAGTTGCAATTTTATACTCAGCAGCTAGAGAAGGCCTCAGTCACTGACTATTAAGGTGTTAAGTGCCACAGAAACCTAGTAAAGAAAATACCAGGCAGAGGGAATACCAAGTATAATGGTTCTGCCATATACCCATATTGTTTTGGGGAACTTTAAGCAGACCTGTGGGAAGGATATGGAAGATTTGAAAGAAAAAATGATGTGCTTTGGCTTCATTTTATGGAGTTTGCTCTGGACGCTGTGTTGACTATATGGAGCCCGTTTAAGAACACTGTAGGACAGATGTGGTGGCACAGGCCTGTAATCCCAGCACTTGGGAGGGTGAGGCAGGACGATTGTTGCAAGTCCAAGACCAGCATTGCCTACAAAGTGAGCTCAAGGCCAGTGTAAACTACATAGTGAGACCCTGTCTCAAAGAGACAAAAAAAAAAAAAAAAAGCACTATAATAAGCCAGATAAAAATAGTAAGACAAGACTTAGCCTTTCTGTATTACACCATTTATTTTTTCCCTGTTCTGTGTTAAAATGTTGAACACTGAATTATTGTTTGCCATTCATCATACCAAATACCTTCATCATGGCAGTGGAGTGTCTTTTTCACTAGCCCTTCACTTTGGGTTTTTGCTTAACTTTTGAGCTAACTGATGCCCCCACCCCCAGCCCTTTTGGGGGAGTTCAAAGGATCCTCACTAAGTTTCCCAGGCTGGCCTTGAACTTAAGTCTTCTGCTCAGCTTCCCAAGTAGGTGGGATTACAGACATGTTCCACCACACCTAGCTTTGCTTTAAATTTTGAAAATGTGTGGCTTACATTGTGTGGCTTGCCCTTGTCTCTGGATAAAACATTGCCTGTTGGCCCAAGGAGCATGATGGACGCATGAAGCAGGTTTAAACCCAGCCTGCAGCTTGAAACCAAGCGCAGAAGGGTCTAGCTAAAGTCACTGAATCTGAGACAGACCATAGGCCAGCTAAAGTCAATGAAACCTGAGACAGACCATAGGCCAGCTAAAGTCAATGAAACATGAGACAGAGCATAGGCATGTCAGCAAGAAATAAAGGTGTACTGCTGTATGCCACTGTGATTTTGTTGTTGGATACAATTATTCAGAACACAGCTGAAGATTACTTCCAGTGTCTTCCAGCCAAGGTTATTAACACAACCTGTAGGTTTTGTTGATAGTGCTTTTGTATCTCAACAACAGGCATCATTTTCCCATTTGGATATGTATGTCATAAATAAAAATTCAGGACCTTCACAAGGATACCTTAAAAGTGTTTTATTACATGTACAAGTCAGTGTGGTGAAGAAATGGGAAAAGTTCTCAGTCTGGTCTCCCAAGTGGTGAAGAAACAGAACAAAGACCTAACCAGAGTTTCTCTGGCTACACATTGGAATCATATGGTCATCTTTTAAAAGTGCTGCTGCCCAAGTTATCCACCAGGAGTGCCAGCTTATTCTGACTAAACAGCCTAAGTATTCAGCAGCAACTCTCACTGATTAATATTCATAAAATGTAATACATAGATCACCGGACTACTTCTTTTAGAGTCTGATTCAATAGGTGCGAGATAGGTTTGTTTGTTAACAAAACATGAACCTTATCTTCCTGCAAATTGGGATATACAGTAGTATCTTGGTTTGTTTGATTTATGACTTTCGGGAAGGTGGCTATGGTCATGTTTGTGACATGATGTGGAGTTCACTCGTGAAAGCAAAATTTTGCTGAATGCTTTTGTTTGCAAACCAAATTGTTTGCAAACAAACATTCGTGAATGGAGACATTATTATTCAAAAGGCTTTGGGGGATATGTAATGGCTGGGGAAAGTAAGTTGAGACCAGTGAATGGGAAAGGGAGGTCTTTCACAAAGGAGAGTGTCTTTTGAGTGGCCTGGGAGATCTTCACAAAGGAAATCAGCTTTGACCCTTGTGTCAGTGCTGACCATTAGCAGTAACTATCAAGTGTTATCCTAAAAAAATTCTGACGTGGAGTTTCTTCTTAGTGGGGAAATGAATGGTGATCCATTGGCAATGCCTGCTGTATATATGGGAAGAAGGCATAGTTACATGTTTCCCATACCTTTGCTATCCTTCACGAGACAGCAGGTGTATGGCACAGCTGCTTCTATATAGTCCAAGCCTAACAGCATGACTTTCAAAACATCATTAGTACTTTCCTATAAGGGAAGGCTCCCAGATCACTGAAGTTGATAGATACAACTATCATTTTCTCCTCACATCTCTGCTCATATCTCCAACCCCTTTCATCTCTGCCTGGTGAAGAGGCTTTTGAAGGCATTGTTGTAGTTCTTGTTAAAAGCTGTGTAAATCAGGGGGTTAAAGAAAGAATTGGAATAGCCAAGCCACAGGAATACGCTTTTCCAGATGGGGGGTAGGCTGCAGGCACAGAGGGGGCTGATGAGCTCAGTCACAAAGAAGGGGATCCAGCACAGCACAAACACTCCAATCAGAAGCCCCACCATCATGGCTGCCCGTTTCTCCTTCTGCTCCCGCCAGGAGTCTCCACTTGCCTGGAAGGTCACAGTTGCTGGGCAGCGTGCTGTGAACACCATCTCAGCCTCCTGAGGTGCCTCTTTTACCTTGGAATAAAGAAAATGTGGCATTAAAAACAAAAAATCTGAACAAACAAAAAAAAGAACAAAACATGTTGGCTGTCTCAGAAAAGCATCACAGTGCTAAATACTGCTTCCAAAATAGGAAATACAATGAATGCCAAGAATCATAGCTCACAGAAGAGAAACAAGCAGAAACCTCCATAGGAACCAGTGCTGTGGTAAGAAAATTGAGCCCTAATTCACAGACAGTTGGGAGGCTTAGTATGGACAAATTTGAGTTAAAAATTCCAACAGGACCCAGGCATGCAGGCGAAAGGAGAATCACAGTGCACATTTCAGCAAGTTTATTACAAAATAATTTGTGTATTCTTACTACTTCAAGGAGGTATACCAGGTCCTCATAGTAAATATCGAAGGAAAAAAATGATCTTAATACTTTCTCTAATTGGAAAAAAAAGAAAATCCACACTTAAACACGTCAGCTCCTGCCCTTAGTAAGGGGTATCCTCATAAGTATAATTACAGAAGGCTCATTTACGAGGGAAAAGGGAAATACCGAACACACTAACCTTTGTCCCACCTGCCAGGAGGGTAAGCCTGAGACACACTACTTAACAGGTCAACAGCACAGACCTCACAAAGATTAAGTCCTAATCAGGACTATATAATGTCTGTCCCCCTACTTATCACAGTTCCTTTCACCCAGTACATTCTGCCCACCTTTCTGTACCCCCACCAAAAAAAAAATACAGGGCGTGCTATCAGACCTTTAAAAGTGGTTTGAAAAGACCTAATTAGCATCAAAATCAATCATATTGCCATGATATTGGAATTGTTAGACCAGGAATTTCTAAAAATTATAATTTGCTAAGGAGTTTAATAGAAAAAGTAGATACCACTGCAAGAACTTTTAGATAATCCAGATGGAAAAAGAAATTCTAAAAATCAGTTCAGTCAGTGATAACTGAACACCAGTAAACACCAAGCATCAAAAATCTCAGGACATTTTGGGCTTAGCAGGCAGGCACTGTACTGCTGAGCTCTATCTCTGGCCCTACATGTGATCTTTTGAGACGAGGCCTAACTAGAAGCATTGATCCTAGGATGTGCCCTAGCCAAGGGCTCCAAGATTGTCTTACTACAGAGGTTTTTTCCTAAGTTGTTTTTACGAAGAGACATAATTTGGGCCTGTCTATTCTGTAACATTGCTCTGGCAAGGTAATGAGAGAGTTAATCTGACCTAGGAGAGTGTCCATTGTGTCTTGGATGTTTGTCATATTTTGGGCAAGAGTTTGATTGCTCTATTCTCTTAGAGCAACCATCATAAGAGTTTAAGGCCAAAAAAAACCTCTTCAGAGTAAGCCTTAGAGGAGCTGTCCAGGTAAATTCTCCAGCAAATCTAAGGCTAAATGTCTGAAACTTGTAGAGGTAGTTTATGTTTACCTGGGTTATATGTATACAGGAATGTCTATAGATATAGCTGGTCTTTTAATTGGTTACAAGATGGTTTTTTAAAAAAAAACTTTTCTAGAGCTTTGTAGTATGCTGTATATAGTTTTTGTTTAATCTAGTTTTTTAGTTCCCTTTGCTGCAAATGTAGGCCTGCCAATAATCAAGGATAGGTCATATCTAGGGATGACTTTTTACAGCAGGAACCTACAAATTTTTATTGTATTTTTAATACAGGTCAGGAATGGGAGATCGGGGCCATTGACACAGATGCTGAAGCCCGAGCTGACTGCAGGGTTATGGGTGCCGCTACAGCAGCTTGACTTCATAGAACGTAACAGTGGCTGGGGTTGATGTTTCAGTCAGTTGGATCCCCAGAGGGGGCTTAGGCTTCTGAGCCAGATTACTTTGTGTTATTAGTGGCAGGTTTCCAAACAGCAGCAGGAAGAAGTTTGCTGTGCAGCTCATCCCTGCAGGAGAGTTTCGGCCAAAATAGTTTTGTCAGCTTTCTTGATCACAAAGTCAATGGCTGTTAGAGAATGAAGGCAAAGGGAGAACACAGCCCTTAGTGACTGGATCCAAGTATTTGTACACGTAGGCCACTGGACGCTCCCAGGGACTGACAGTTTGATAGAAGCCAGCAGCTCCAGGAAATTTGGGAGGTTTGTTTTTCGTGTAACTGGTTTGTGTAAGATACTGTAGCACAGCTTTTGTGCCTTTCCAACAGGCAGCTTGGGTGTCAGCAGTCAGAAGTGTAGTGATCTGCAAAGAGGGTAAAAGTTTTTGAACCTCTGGGAGGTTGAGCCTAGGTCAGTTAACTTTTGCGTCCAAAACTGGGTTCTTTGTGAAGAGGGGCTGGTTGACAGAAGCTAACTGAAGGCAAAAGAAGGCATTCTTTAGGTCCAGGCAGGTGTACCAGCAGGCTGTGGGTGCAGAAGACTGAGGCACCCTAAAAGGAGGGCAATTGCACCAACGTTGTCAGTTCAGAGATCTTGAACTGGCTTTACAGGCAGGAGAGGTGTATTTCAGCAGTTTGACAGTCTATAAACATTTTGTAGCTTTGAAACCTCTGTATGTGTGGTTGAATTTTTAGCCAAGTCTCTTGATGCACGGAATACTGTTTGAGGCAAGAGAGGGCTGCTCCAGATTGGAGTTTCACAATTGGAGGCATTGTGGAGCTGGAAGGGACAGAGAAACAGGTTGTCTCAGAGCAGCCAAACTGTTGCTGGGTCCCCCTGAAAATAGTAGGATGTATTGTTGATGGCACAGAGGTCAGATGCCTGTTTGTGTTTTCCATGACATCTGACAACAACAGGGCTCAAAGTGAGGCAGCAATGGTTGATGGCAAGGCCCAGAGGCAATGTTTAGTTTCTAAGAGACAGAAGCAACTGGAACTGCAATAGGAACTGTTACCTGGGCAACTAAGAAGTTGAAGTATACTGGCTTGGGGGAGGATTCTGTTACAGTACCAATCATCAAGTGGATATAACTGACATCTGTTGTGTATTTCAGTAAATAAAGATTACATATTCTCTAGCTCACATGCAACATTCGTCAAGATAAACTACATGGGCCATAAAACAAACTGACAAATTTAAAAGAATAGAAGTCATACAATATCTAGCCTTACACCATGTTATGGTTTGTGTCTAGATGTCCCCCCACTGAAGCCTCATGCGGTCATACATGGGGCTTTTTTAGAGGTTGCTAAATCAACAGTATATAATTGATGCATGATACAGTGCTAGGATTAAGGGTACTAAAGTTAAGGACAGGTGATTACTGAATCAGTACACTGTTGGTATGGCACCATCCTAATCCCAGTAGCCTGGATACAATATAAAGACAGAAAGAGGCTTGTCTTCCCTCTTTATTGCTTGTTATCTTCTACCTACCATGAACTGTTCTCTGTGGAGCCACCTTGCCTTGAAGCCAGCCAATTATACATTGAAATCTCTAAAAGCTGAGCTAAATAAAACTTTCCTCCCCTAACTTGTGGGTGTTGAATATTTTGTCTTAGCCATGAGAAAAGTCACTATGACAGGCCCCAAAATAAATAAGAAATTAATAACAGAATGACAGTTTGAAAATCCTCAGATAATTGGTAGAAAAATGTATAAATAACATACAGATCAAAGAAATCTCAAGAAAATGTTTATAAATTAAAAAATGAAAGCAAAGCATCAAAATTCAGAAGATGGAGCAAAAGTAATACATAAAGGGAAAATTATACAATAAAATGTATATATTCAAAGGAAAAAATACCTAAAAGCATTAAGTTTCCACCTTAGGAAACTAGATGGAAAGAACAGTGTAAATTAAATCCAATATAAAAAGAAAAATAAAAACCAGAAATAAGTAAAGATAGGAAGTCAATATAGAAAAATCAGTGAAACAAAAAACTGATACTTTGAAAAGGTAAGTAAGATTAATAAGCCACTAAAACCAAGAATCAGAGTCAGAATCAGAAATGATAGCAGGGACATCACTAAGATCCCATGGATTTCTAAAAGGACGTAGAAAGTATTGTGAACAGCTTCGAGCTCACAAATTTGATAACCTAGATGAAATGGAACAATCTCATCAAAAACACAAGCTGCCAAAAGTCACACAATAAGAAATACTCAAGGGGAGGAAATTAAGATGGCTGAATGGAAGTAGGCTCTATGCATCTCTGCCACAGAGAAGAGTTAGGGAAGTAAAGAAAATTATTTTGAGAACAGTGAGAAATAATAATTCTGGAAATTAGCAAAGACATGACAGGAACCCAAAACAACAGGGAGACCTGGAAAGGCAACATAGAGAAAATAACAAAGCAATTAGCACCTTCGAAGCCAGCCCCCTCAACTGGGTGTGAGAGTCTTAATGCTACCTGCAAAAGATAAATGAGAAAAAGCCAACAACCTTAATCATAGCAGCAGACTAGTTGTCCTCACTGCAAGAGATTTCTACACTACTTACCCACTTTGAATCCATTTTTGAGAGCTGGCTGTTCCACAAGTGATTCCTATATTGGAGAGAAGGCACTGAGTTTGGACCACCTACAACCCAAGCAAACAAGGTACCAAAACCAGCTACTATTAGACACCATCTTAGGATGACTGCTGCGAGCTCAATCAGCCAGAAGCCTTGGGCCAAAGCATGCTTCACCGGAGTGAAGATATCGTCCTCATCATTCTGCTGTGTCAGAACCGGTGGCTACTACAGCCACAAGTTCAAGGCACACCACCTATTCTCAACTTACAGGATCCAGTGAAGGTTTTCCCAGATCATATACGCCAAGAAATGTGGATACCAGTGCCACAATCTCAGATGTTACTTGCACATGCCTTTGATGACCTAGAATATCTTCATATCTCACAGACTTCAGACAACAGCTGCTGCTGCCAAAAGCCCTGGTACCACTGTGGCACGTAACTATGACTGCTGCTGCCACAGGCTTAAGTATCTCTCAATCCTGTGAGTCCTGGCAAAAGTCCCTTTCATATCCTTTTTTCAGGGACCATGTATGCTGATGCAAAGCCAATACATGTTAGTTATAATCATCAACATAAATGATCTCAACTCATTAATCAAAAGAAACAGACAGGCAGAATGGATTAAGAAGCAAGATCTAACAATATGCTACATTCAAGAAACACATTTAGCCCAAAAAGAAATCCTAGACTAAAAGTCAAAGGATGGAAAACAATTATCCATGCCACAGGAATCCAGAAAATAGCAGGGGTAGCTATTCTCTTTGCAAACAATGTGAACTTCAAGCAAAACTTGATCAAAAGAAACAAGGTCACTACATACTCGTTAAGGGAAAACTCTAAGAAGATATAATCATGAATATTTATGCACCAAACACAGGTTTAACCAACTACATAAATATTAACTGACATGAAAAACCAAATAAACACTAACACAATTGTAGTGAAGGACCTTAATTACCCTAACAAATGCATAGATCAAATAGACAAAAAATCAACAAAGAAATATTATAATTAAACCAAGCCTGTGAACAAATGAACTTAGATGTCTACAGAGTGTTCCACCCCAAAACATCAGAAAGTACACTCTTGTATAGCTGCACATGGGGTGTTCTCCAAAATAGATCACATACTAGCTGACAAAATATGTTTAGGTAAATATAAGGGTATTGAAAGCATCCCATGCATACTCTCTGACCATAGCACAGTGAAACTGGAAATCAATGACAAAGGGAAGCACAAAAACTATATTAACATATGGAAATTACACAACACCCTCTGAACAACCATTGGGTCACAGAGGAAATTTAAGACAAAAATACATATAATTAAACAAAACTGCCAATACAACATACCAAAGCCTATGGGGTACAATGAAAGAAGTCTTACAAGGGAAATTTATAGTGATGAACTCACACATCAGAAAAACAGAATGAGCTCAAGTGAACAACTTAATGTTGAACCTCAAGCTTCTAGTAAAAGAACTAATAAAACCCAAATCTCATAAAAGGGAGGAAATTATAAAGATAAGAGCAGGAATTAATGCAATTGAGACTAAGAAAACAATACAAAGAATCAATTAATCAAAAAGTTGGTCTTTTGAAGAATAAAATTGATAAACTATTAGCCAACTTCATCCAAAGGAAGGAAGAAGGAACACAAATTGAAGCAATTAGGAGTGAAAAGGAGGAAATCACAACAGATCCCACAGAAATCCAGGAGATTATCAACACGTACTGTCTTGGTTACTTTTCTCTCGTTGTTGAGACAAAATATCCAACACCCAAAATGAAGGAAGGAAAGGTTTATTTAGCTTACAGTTTGTGGAGGTTTCAGTCCACACTTGGCTGGTTCTGAGGAAGAGTGGCACGTGGCAGAGGGCAAATGTTCATGCCAGGAGAGCACAGCAAAAACAAGAGCAAAAGGGAGGAATGGCAGCAAGCAACCTCTTTCCCTCCCTTACATTGTAAACAGCTTACCCCCACCCAGGGGGCATGTAGCTCTCACACAATCTCCATGCCTTCCTCTTCCACAGGCTCAGGATGTAAACAAAGTAAGCACCCTGGCTTCCCACTGAGTTACTCAGCCAAACCTCTAGACCTCCCAAGTTCACATGATGTATCAACCATAACACCTACTATGAGAATCTATTTTCTAATCAGATGGAAAACACACAAGAAATGGACAGATGCCTAAGCATAACCAAACTGCCAAGTCTAAATCAAGAAGATATAAAAATTCTAATACATCAATATCAGCCAGTAAAATTGAAAATATAATTAATAATTTATCAATGAAGAAAACCCCAGGCCCTGACAGAGTCACTGATGAATTCTACAGAAATTTAGAGAACTAATGCCATTAATGCTGAAACTTTTAAAAAATTGAAAGAGAAGCAACACTTCCAAAATTATCCCTGGGAGCAAGTATTAACACTGATTCAAAAACCAGAGAAAGACCCAACCAAGAAAGAAAACTACAGGCCAATTTCTCTAATGAATATTGATGCAAAAATCCTTAATAAGATACTGGCAAACAGAATGCAGCAAATCATCAAGGAGATTATATATCATGACCAAGTAAGATTCATACCTAGGAGGCAAGGGTGGTTTAACATATGCAAATCAATAAATGTAGTACACCACATTAACAGAACCAAAAATAAAAATCACACGATCATCTCAATAGATGCACAAAAAGCATTTAGCTAGGTCCAACACCCATTCATGATTAAAAAAAAAAAAAAAAAAAAAAAACTACAGAAAATTGGAATAGATGGTTTCTACTTCAATCTTACAAAAACCATCTATGACAAACCAACAGATAGTATCATATTAAATGGTAAGAAATTGAAAGTTTAACTATGAAATCAGAAACACAAGGAAGTCCACTATCACCACTCTATTCACTACAGTTTTAGAAACATTAGAGCAATTAGACAAGAGAAACTAAAAGGAATAAAGATAGGAAAGGAAGAAGTTATTATCTGCAGATGACATGATACTCTACATAGAAGACCCCAAAAACTTCACAAAAGACTTCTAGATTTAATATTCAACCTCTTCACTGTAGTGGAATACAAAGTCAACATTTTAAAGTCAATAGCATTGCTATACACAAGCAACAAACTCACAGAGATATTAGAGAAAGTACACCCTTCACCGTAACATCCAAAAAAAAAAAAAATATTTGTGAATCAATGTAACAAAGCATGTAAAAGGTCTATACAATGAAAATTTCAGCACCTTGAGATTGAAGAGGATATCAGAAAATGGAAAGATGTCCCTTGCTCTTGGATGGTAAGAATGAACATAGTGAAAATGGCCATATTCCCAAAGCTGCTATACAGATTTAATGCAATTCCAATCAAAGTATCATCAACATACCTCACAGATCTAGAGAAACATTCTTGAAGTTCAGGATCTAGAGTAACAAAAAGACCTAGAATAGTGAAAGTAATTCTGGACAACAAGAAAGGCAAGTCAGAGGACATCACAATCCCAGACCTGAAATTATACTACAAAGCTACTGTGATAAAAACATCATGGTATTGGCCAAAAAACAGACTTGAGGATCAGTGAATAGAAGTTGCAGACACATCATCCCAAAATACACTCAGCCACCTTATCTTTGACAAAGGAGCCAAACAGGTTCACTGTAAGAAAGATAGTCTCTTTAATAAATGATGCTGGAAAATCTGGCTCTCTACATGCTAAAAACTAAAACTAGACCCATGTCTGTCACCATGCACTAAACTATAGTCAAAGTAGGTCAAATATCTAAATATTAAAGCAGCTGTGAAGGATATTCTTGAAAAAGACAATGAAGACAGCAATTCCATGAATCCCAATAGAATGAATCTACCAGAGAAGGCAAGCAATTAAACAGAGAGGAAAGAAAGGGGACTAACAACAGGAAAATAATATGACAAGGATAAGTCAATACATATCAGCTATAAGCAACAATGTGAATAGTCTCAATTCACCAATAAAAAGAAACAGACTGGCAGAATGGATCAAGAAACAAGATCGAATAATATGCTGCATAGAAAAACACATTTAACTCCAAAACAAATTCATAAACTGACAGTCAAAGGGTGGAAAACAATACTCCATGTGATGAGAACCCAGACAAAATCAGGGTAGATATTCCGTTTGCAAAAAGGTGGGTTTCAAGTCAAGATGGATTAGAAGACACAAAGTAAGTCACTACCTACTTGTTAAGGGAACAATCCAAAAGGAAGAGATAACAGTCATAAATATATACAGAGCAAATACCAGCATACCTAACGATATAAAACAAACATTAATGGACAGGATGGTAGGAATTCACGTAATGTTTTTTATTATTTTTTTCTCTATAATGGTTTGATCAATCTTACACTCTTACATCTGGTAATCTGAGCAACTTTGTTGAAGGTAACAATATGTAGCAACCACCATTAATTCCTATCATTGTTTTGAAACCCTGTATCATTTTTATTGTTTTTGCTTTGCTTCTTTTTTGTCTATGTTGTTGTTGTTTTGTTATTGTTTTTTAATTCTCTTCAAAACAGAAAAATATTAATGGCTATGAAAAATCATATTAAGTACTAACACCATTGTAATGGGGGACCTCAATACTCTGTCATAAGTAGACAGATCAACTAGACAAAAAATCAACAAAGAAATAACAGAACAACCTTTGGACAAATAGACTTAGTAGATATCTACACAGTGTTCTATCTCCACGAAAACAGAATGTACACTTTTCTCAGCTGCACATGGAACATTCTCTAAAATGACCACATGCTAAGCCATAGAACATGCTTAAAGAAATGTAAAGGAATTGAGATAATCCCATGCATAGTTTCAGATCATGGGTCAGTAAAATTGGAAGACACCACAAAAATTGTATAAACACATGGAAATTAAATAACACCCTCTTGAACAGCTAATGGGTTACAAATGAAATTAAATAAGAAATTAGTTTTTACAACTCAACAATAAGGCCAATACAACATAGCAGAACTTATAGGACACACAGAAAGCAGTCCTAAGAGGGAAACTTACGGCAATGAATTAGATTTAGAAAAACGGAGTGAGCACAAATACCCTAGTGATGAACCTCAAACACCTAGAAAAATAAGAGCAAGCTAAAGCAAAGCCATGTGTGAGGAAGGAAATGATAAAGACCAAAGCAGAAATTAATTCAATTGAGAATAAGAAAATAATATAAAGAATCAAAGAGTTGGTTCTTTGAAAGATTAAATAAGTCAAATTCTTAGCTAAACTTTCCAGTACCAGGGGGAGACCCATATCAACGAATCAGTGAGGAAAGGGTCAGCTCACAACAGGTCCTGCGGAAATCCAGGTTATCGGTACCTACTTTGAGAACCTGTACTCTAACAAGATGGAAGGTGCAGAATAAACAGATCCCCAGATACATATGGATTACCAAAGCTTAACCGAGAAAATGGAAAAATTCTAAATAACTCAGTATCAGTGAATAAAATTGAAGTGGTTAAAAAAAAAACTACCAACAAAGAAAAGCCCAAGTACTGACACATTCACTCTTGAATCCTATAAAAACTTTGGAGAAAAACTAATGTTACTACTCCTCAAACTCTTTAATGAAATTGAAAGGGAAGCAATACTCCCAAACTCATTCCTGGAAGCAAGAATTACACTCATACCTAAATGCAGAAAAGGTTTCAATAAAAAATAGAACTACAGAACAATGTCCTTAATGAGAATGGTTGCAAAAATACTCAGTAAGATACTGGAAAACAGAATGTAGCAAATCATCAAAAACATTATACATCCTGACCATGTAAGATTCATTCCAGGGATGCAGGGATGGTTGATCATATGCAAATCAATAAATGTAATACACCACATTAACAGAACAAAAGACTAAAATCGCATGATCATCTCATTGGATACACAAAATCCATTTTACAAAGCCTAATGCCCATGCATGATTTGAAAACATAAGTTAGAAGAGATTTTCTTTATCTCAACCTGATTAAAACAATCTATAAAAAACCAACAGCCAACATCGTACTAACTGGTCAAAAATTGAAAACTTTCACTCTAAAATCAGGTTGCCCACTATCACCACTCCTGTTCAATATAGTTCTGGAAACATTAACACAATTAGATGAGAGAGAGATAAAAGGAATAAGGATAGGAAAGGAAGAAGTTAACATCATTATTGGTTGATGACATGATACTCTAAATGAAAGACCCCAAAAATTTCATCAAAAGACTCCTAAAATTAACAACCAAAATTTGTTAGTATAGTAGGATACAAAGTCAACACTGAAAAAACAATAGCTTCCTATACACTAATAAAAACTCAGTGAGAGAGATGTTAGTGAAACAACACCTTCCACATTAGCATTAAGGAAAATGAAATACTTAGGAATAAATTTAAAGGAAATAAAAGAACTTAACATTGAAAACTACAGTACAGTACTCTGTAAAAGGCGATCAAAGAGGACTTCAGAAAATGGAAAGACATCCCACATTCTCGGGTAGGTAGAATATAGTGAAAATGGTCATTATTTTAAAACTCTTATGCAAGTGTAAATCAATTCCAATCAAAATACCGAAGCAAACTTCACAGAACTAGAGAAAGCAATTCTAAATTAGTATGGAAACAGAAGACACCTAAAATAGTAAGATCAATCCTGGGCAGCAAGGACAAGGCAGTCATGTTACAGTCCCCAATGTTAAGTTATTCTACAAAGCTACTGTGATAAAAATAGCATGGTACTGGCAAAAAAGTAGACCCAAGGATCAATGAACAGAATAGAAAATGCAGAAACAACTCCAAACACACTCAGTTACCTTATCTTTGACAAAGAGGCCAAATACCTTCACAGGAATAAAAATAGCTTCTTTAATACATGGTGCTGTGAAAACTAGCTTTCCACATGCTGCAGGTTAAACCACAACCCATATCTCTCACCATGCCCTAAAATAAAATAAAAATGGATCAAAGATCTAAATATTTGAAATAGAAACACTCAATCTGCTGGAAGGTATAATAGATAATATTCTTGAAGACATAGGTGTAGGCAAAGACTTTATAAACTAAACCCTGATTGCACAGGAAATGCTACAAAGAATCAACAACTAGGATCACATCAAATTAAAAGCCTTTATCCCCCCAAAATTCAACATGATTTATCATTGGAGAAATGCAAATTAAAACATACTGATATTCTATCCCACTTTGGAAAGAATGGATATACTCAAGAAATCAACCAATAACAAATGCTGGTGAGGCTGTGGTGAAAAAGAAACCCTTCTTCGTTGTTGGTGAATGTGTAAATTAGTACAACCCCTGTGGAAATCACTCTGGAGATCCCTCAAAAAACTAAAACGAGGTTATATTTGACCCAACTGTGCCCTTTCTGGATATCTTCCTGAAAGAGTTCAAAGCATCACCCTGTAGTAAATTATACATACTCATGCTTGTAGCAGTACAATTTGTAATAGCTAAATCTTGGAAACAAATAAATTTATAATGAAAATGTACTATTTATATCCAATATAGAGTACTGCTCTACCATAAAGAAGGATAAATTTGATTCTTTTTTAGGTAAATGGATATACCTCAAAACCATTTAAATGAAATAAATCAGATGCACGAGTTAAAATATTGCATTGTCTTGTGTGAAAACCAAAAGGGTAAATATGGAGCAAAAGAGAATAAATGTTGGGAAGCAGGAAGAACATGTTCACATGGGGAGGGGAACAAGGGAGTAAGGGGGGGAGAGCGAAGGGTGGGGAAAAGGGAATTTAAATACAGAATGAGAGGGGAAAATGGAAACTGTGCTTTTGTAAATGGAAAGGACAAGAGGGGCTGAAGCGAGGGGAGAGGAATGGGAAACAAAGAAGAATTCAGATATATAATGTACAAGTATAAATTCCCTGTGATGAATTCGATCATTATGTAGGGCAAATATGTACTAATAAAGAATGCAATGAGGGCAAGAGGTCAATACCTTTCAGTAATGACTCTCAATGTAAATGGCATTAACTCCCAAGTTAAAAGATATAAATTATGTCTATATCAAAAGACAGAACCTAGTGGTCTGTTGCATTCAAGAGCCTCTCTTATCCAAATGGAAATGTTTAGATGAATTCATCAAAGAATGAAAAACAATAGTCCATGCCCCAGGACCCCTGAAAGCAAGGAGGGGTAGGAATTCTATTCCTAAACAAAATAAACTTTAAGCTAAAACTAATTAGAAGAGGCAAAGCAGGTCACTAGACACTAAACAAATAATTCAACAGGAAATGATAACAACTGTGTGTGTGTGTGCGCATATATATGTATATATATATATATATATATATATATATATACACATATATACATACACACACACATATAGTGCTCATCAGTGCACCAAACTTCATAGAATAAACATCAGAAATGAAAGATCAAATAAACACCAGCACATTCATAATAGGCAACCTCAATAGTTCACTTTCACAAATAAGTAAAAATTAATAAAGAAATATCAGAGCTGATGATATATTTGAACAAAAGGACTTAGTAGATATCTACAGGGTTCTACTCTACTACAACAGACTGAGATTAAAGGAGCAATACAGAGTATCAACGAATTTAAAAAGTGCTTCTTTGAAAGAAAAATCAAAATAGACAAACTCTTAGCCAAACTTATCCCCCCCAAATATCTGTATCAATGCAATGAGAAACAAAAAAGGTGAAATCACAACAGACACTACTGAAATTCAGAAAATCAGGAGTAACTATTATGAAAACTTGTACTCCAACAAATTAGAGGATCTTGAAGAAAGGAACATATTCCTAGACACATGTGGATTAACAAAACTAAACAAAGAAGACATAAAGATTCTGAACAATCTCAAGATCAGGTAATAAAATTGAAGTAATTAAAAAATACCAACTAAAGGGCCAGGGAAATAGCTCAGTGGGACAAGTGCCTGCCTGGAAAGTGTAAGGTCCTGAGTTTGATTCCCATACTAAAAAAAAAATAAAAAATAAAAAACTAAGAAAAGCCTAGAACATGATGGATTTATCACTGAATACTAAAGACCTTTAGAGAGGATGCAGTGCCAATATTTCTTGAACTCCTTAAGGAAATTTAAAAAGGGCTATGCCCAGACTTATTCCTGAAAGCTAGCATTACCCTAATTCGAAGACCAACTAAAGATCCAACTATAAAGGAAAACCATAGGCCAAACTCTTTAATGAACATAGATGCACAAATCTCTAACAAGGTACTGGCAAATAGAATGAAACAAATCACCAAAATGATCAGATCTCATCACTGAGTAGGTTTCATCTCAGAGATGCAAGGATGGTTCAACATATGCAAATAAGTAAATGTAATACACCATGTAAACAGAAGGAAGGACAAAAATCACTTGATCCATTCGATAGATACAGAAAAGGCCTCTGACATAGCCCAACACCTATTCAAGATAAAAATCCTGAAGAAAATAGGTACAGAATGACCTTATTTTAATCAGACAAAAGTCATTTATGACAAACCTACTGTTAACATCATATTAAGTGAGGAAAAACAAAAGTTTCCCTCTAAAGGCAGGAACAAGACAAAGATGCCCATTATCACTACTCCTGTTCAATACAGTTCTTAAATCATTACCCAGAGCAATCAGGCAAGATTTAAAAAATGGGATATGTATGAGAAAGGAAGAAGTCAAATTATCATTCTTTCCAGATAAGCTGTTTCTCTACATACAAGACACAAAAACTCCACCAAAAGACTCCTAGAATTAATAGGTAAATTCAGCAATAGGGCAGGATACAAAATAAACACACAAAAATCAATAACATTTCTCTACAAAAATAATGGACTCACTAAGAAATTAGGAAAACAATATCATTCATAGTAGCATCAAGAAAAATTACATAGGAATTAACCTAATCAAGGAAATGAAAGATCTCTATAATAAAAAACACAGTACTCTGAAAAAAGTGATGAAATTGGACATCAGAAAATGGAAACACATTCTGGTTTTCGGATAGGCAGAACCAATACTCGAATGGCCATACTTCCAAAATTGATATATAGATTTAATGCAATCCCAATCAACAACATTCCTCATAGAGCTGGAGAAAACAATCTTAAAATTCACATGGAACCTGGAGACCCAGAATAGCAAAAGCAATCCTGTGTAACAATAACAAGTCAAGAGGCATCACAATCCTGGATTTATAGTTATATTGCAAAACTAGAATTCCTCAGAGATAGGACTAATATTTAGCATATATAAAAACTCCGAAAAATCAGATCACCTAAAATACCCAATCAAGAAATGGGCAAGTGAAAGGAATAGACACTTCTCAGAAGAAGTACACATAGCCAACAGACTTATGAAAAATGCTCAACATCTGTGACCATTAGAGAAATACACATTAAAACAAAGCTAAGATTTCACCTTCCCCTGAAAGACTGGCAATCATTAAGAAGTCAAAGAATAACAAATTCTAGCATGGCTGCCATGAAAAAGGAACCCTCTTATGTTGTTGATGGGAATGTTAAGTAGTAACACCATTCTGGAAAATCAGTATAGAGATACCTCAAAAAACTAAAATTAGAAATTCCATGTGATCTAAATATTCCTGGCAGTCTTCCCAAAAGAACTAAAGACATCATGTCACAGTGATATAAGCATACAAATAATTATAGCGACATGACTCATAATAGCTAAATGCTGGAAATAGGTATATTTGCACCAACAGACAAGTGGATAAAGAAAATGTGGTATCTATGTATAGTGGAATACTACTCAGCATAAGGATGCATAAATTCAAGACATTTGTAGGAAAATAGATGTCCCTGGATAATATAATGAGCAAAATAAATCAGACATGTAAGCTTAAATGCCATTTGGTATCTCTCAAATGAGTATGGCAAAGTACAAAGAAAGAGACAATCAAAGGATGGGAGGCAGGAAACAAGGCAATAGATCTCTTGCAAGTGTTAGGGGATCCAAGAGATGGAGGGCAGGGGAGCGGGGCAGGGGAAGGAAAAACTAGGATATGCCATATACACTATCAAATACAGTGAATGTAAACATTCCATGTCATAAGCATGAGCTAAGGGTAATTATAACAACAAGAATGAAAATGGGTAAGGGGGTTTAGAGCTGGAAGGAGAGAAGCACGTGGGAAGGGGAAAAAGTTAAAGAAACAAGCTGTGTCATGTATATGTACTTACTTCCCAAGATGAAGGTAAAGTTCATATACTGCAAACATGTACTAATGCAATAGTAACTTAAAAAGAGTAATTGCCCCCAAAAAGAACCCCAGATATATAGCCATCTGATCCAGCATTTAGAATATGATAATCTCTTTTTATTTTAAAGAGAATAAAAAAGCAAAAAAAAATAACAACATAGACAGTGATAACCTTGAAGTAAAAAAAAATAGACTATTCAGTGTATACAACCAGTAGTACCTGACATTTTCCATTTTTACCAGTATAAGAAATAACATAGAGGTAGTCAGATGAGATGCCAGGGTCAAGGCCAAACAGTAAGGCGGAATCAGTGCACCCGCCCAGTCCCTCTGGTTCCCAGCCTATGTTCCTGTCTTCCACACTAAGACGTGATTGAAAGAATGAGTTAACTAAGTGTTTCCGTAGAGTCTTGAGTTTTTCTAGCCAAAATAAATTGAGGGCCAAGTCTGATAGATAATAAATTCTCAGACATTAATTTATCACCTACTCTGTGTAGAGGGGCTATCTATTAGCATTTCCTATCAAGCTTTCATTTCAAATATTCTACCCCCTTATTCCTATCAGCACTCTGCTATCAAGGCATAAAATCTGAGTTGTCATTCAGAATACTGTGTCATCCCAAACACTCTAAGAAGTCTGGCACCTTGAGTGTTTCATACACAAGAATCACCAGCACCTATTCTAACATATGTCATACAATAAACACTCAATAAATATCTACTGAATAAATAAATGTTTGAAGGAGGGAAGTCTCTTGGATTCCTGCACATTTTGCTAGCACAGACACTGACAGCTTTTGTGCTGGACTAGCGTTTGAAGGATATTTGTTTAGCACACATTGTTGAAAGACACGGATGGTATTTCCCAGCAGAAAAGAGAATAGGTCTTTTTGCAACTCCTTGCAAAAATCACTGAATGTCTTTTGTAATAATATAAAAATACATAGCATAATGCTATGACTTGAATGTCTATACCACATTGAAATTGCCAATGTAATAATGCTAGGAGGTAGAGCCTTTAAAAGGTGATTAGGCCATGCAGGCTCTGCCCTCATGTAGGATAACTGTAATTAAAGGGCTTTGGGAGGAAGTAAGCTTTCTCTCTTGGCCCTTCAGTGTTTCTAGCTATGATGATATAGCAATAAAGCCTTCACAACATGCAGGTACCTTAACATGGGACTTCCTAGCTTCCAGAACTGTAAGCCAATACATTTCTATTTGTTATAAATTATCATGTCTCAAATATTCTGTTATAGCATTATGAAGTAGACTAAGACACATAATAATACAAATAAAATGAGAAAGGATGCCAGGTTGGTTTACTGTTCAACACTAGACAAAAGGATTTGGGTCCTTAATCTGCAGTTTCTCTGTTGTGATCCAGATCCACCAGGGCAACTCCATATGCCCTGGAAAGGGGAACTGATACAAACACAAAAGCCACACTGCGTAATAACATCTTTTAATTCCAACCCAAAAGTCTAGTGTCACATGCCAGCATCTAGTAAACTGGCAAGCTAATGTATTAGCTTGAAAACAGGGCAAAATCATGGGCTCTTCACAGTCCTGGACATTTGTCTAGTACGTGGCTAGGTGTTTACACACACTATCATACTCAATTATGACAGAAATCTGTGTAAGAAACAAATAGAGAAATCCAGGATCAGAGAAAGGGATTCAAGATGATTTCAGTTTATATTCTAATTTCTACACTTACAACAAGGAAAAGCGTTAACTAAAGCTCATGCTTATGGCAAGAATCACAGTGAGACGTTAGTATACAGCAAGACCCCAGTAAAGTCAGCTCTCATGTCCCTATATCTCTTTTCTCTAAAGAAAAAAAACCCTGAAGTTGCCACAGAAAGAACCGACAAATATTTGCTAATTTTTTTTTTTTTTTTTTTTTTTTTTTTTTTTTTTTTTTTTTTTTTGCGGTACTGGGGATCAAACTCAGGACCCTGCGCTTGCTAGGCAGGCGCTTATTCCACTGAGCTATATCCCCAGCCCCTGAACCGACAAATATTTATAAACATTTTATATTGTGAGAGGAGCATCTTGATAATAAATAGAAAAGCTGAAATGTTCCTAAGCACTGCCTGTCTGTGGTGTGATCACACAAGAAACTCAGTATTATGAGACCTTAAAGGTGGGTGTCAGGCAACCATGCTAAACCTGTAAGGTAACCATGCTTGACATCTCCAAGAGGAGAGAAGACATTCAAAGCTTCCTAATAAGGGCCGAAGGTAATCTACAATATAACTGCAAGGTCCCATTCTAGCCAGGGTCAGAGTTTGGAATACTTGAGGCTTCATTTTTTTGAGACAACCAAGTTCCAAGTCATATTTCTCTGGGATACTTTAAAGAGATAACCAAAGTATCTCTCAAGCTTGACAGAAGCTGTCTAGCTTGTTTGACAACCCAGAATAGAAAATGTTGTCAACTGCTTCTCAGGAAAAAGCAAGTGGGAAAATAATGTAAGGAAATTTTCTTATAAAAATAAAACCCAAGCACTGCTATGCTTGAAGAAAATAAATTGTCTTTCAATTGTAGTAAAATAGGCGACAGAATATAGTTTTGCTATAAGTACAATTGTTATAATCCTTGTATTTGAAAAACATGAATTTTTTGTTGGGAGTTTAATCACTCTGGTATGGCTATGGATCCACTGTGGTTAATGCTAAAAAGTGGCAAATGTAAAAAAGGATACATTTATGTTTTCCGCTCTAAAATTGTGACCCCAAATCACTTCTTTTTGCATGTCAATGCCAATAGAAGGTCCTCTCTTGAGGGCAAGGCTCTTACTCTTAGGGCTCTGGGCTCTCTGGCCAATGATTCTCAGCACAGGTGAAAGTTGCAATGGAGAAAAGTGAGGTTTTGTCTTTTGTCTCTATGCTGTCTAGCCCAAGTGCTCTCATCTGCCCCACTACAGGGCTATGTCTCCAAGAATGAACATCATTCCCCTCCTCAGAGTTCCATTTACAACTGTATGGTGGTTTTCATTCCTGACGAGAGCCAGCAGGAGGCAGGCTGGGTTTACATAATCCTCTGGGAGAGGGCTTCAAGAAGTTCATGCAAATTGGTCATTCTGGCAGCTACATACTTTACCAGGCAGCAAGTGTGATGCTTTCTTTAAATTTGAAGAAATTCTGTGACCTACAAAACTTAAGAACTATGTTTTCATTTTCCTTCTGTTGAAGGCCAACCTTCCTCCAAGAACTTCATGAGTTTAAGAACAAGCTACTTGTAAGGTCATCTATGAAAATGCATGGTGCCTGGGCCATACTTTTCTCTACCCTCTTTGTTTCTCTTCTTCTCCCTTCACACTTCCCCAACAATCAAATAAGAGAAAAAAGGTAAATAGAAGTAGACCTGGAAAGGTAGGATAACATAAAGATGTAGCAGTAAGGAGAACTTTATAGGGAAGGGAGAGCCGGAAAGATTTCTAAAGGAGTAGAAGCAATCCTTGGTACACCCAACCATCACTGGGAATTCTCAGTCAGGTCGCTGTCTCAAAGAATAAAAACATAAACCAGTGCTTTGCTTTGTCACTGACAAAATTACCATATTTAATTTTATAATTAAGATAATTTTATAATTACTAAAAGGAATGTGCTTGGATCCATAGTTTTATAGGCAGAACAAAAGTGGTGATTGTCTACGGCCATTTTCCCACATCTAAGCTCAGGCTGAACCCAGCCTCCATGTGTGGTTCTGTCTACAAGCCCACCAGTTCTTTAGTCTTTGGAGGGGGTCAATGAGGAATAAGCACTGGGCAAGGAACCAAAACATAAAAGGCTTATACAGACTCTATAGAAAATCACATGACAGTGTCTCTGATGAGTATAGATGCAAACACACTCACCAAAATACTAACAAACCAACTTCAACAGCATATTTAAGGATCATTTACTACAATCAAGTGGAATCTATACCCAGGATATAAGGATGCTTCAACACAAAAAAATCGATGTGATATAACACATTTTTGTTACATTAACAGAATGAAAAACGAAAGCCATATGATTACTGCAATGGATACAGAAAAGGTATTTGACAAAACTCAACACCCTTTCATGATCAGAGGCAGAGCAATACTGTGGCTGAGTAGGATATTCTGGCTATCTCTCCCCACAGGTGCACTAAGTTGAACAGCTATTGCGTTAGTCAGCTTTCATAACTGTGACAAAGTACCTGAGAAAAACAACATAAATAAGGAAAGATTAATTTGGATCATGGCTTCAGAGTCCACGGTCAGCTGACTCCATTGTATTTGGCATATAGTGAGTCAGAAACACCATGGAGGGCAGGTGTGGCAGTGGAAAACTGCTCACATCATGGCAGCAAGACAGCAGAGAGGGAGAGGAGCCAGAAAAGACAGGGCCAGGGAGCAGATATACCCTTCAAATGGCTTATCTTAAGCATATGGAACATTCTCTGGGGTAGGTTATAGAAGATGTATGAAAACAAGTCTTAAGTGATTTTTTAAAAAATTGAAATACTGAGTATCTTTTCTGATCACAGTGCAATAAAGCTATAAAGCAATTAGAAAAATTTTGGCTACAAACACATGGAAATTAATTTACTTTTGAACAAACAATGAGTCAAGAAATAAATCAAGAAAAAGATTTAAAACTTTCTTGAAACAAATAAAAGTGGAGACATAATATAACAAAATGTATGGGATAAACAAAACAGTACTGAGGAAGTTCATAACAATGCCCACATCAGAGAGTATGACTATCTCAAACAACTTATCACTGCATCTCAAGGTATTAGAAAGATAAGAACGAACTAAACCCAAATTTAGAAGGAAATAAATAATGAAGAACAGAGAATAAATGAAATGGTTTCTAAAAACATTACAAAAGACCCATGACACAAAAAGCTACCTTTTGAAAGATTAATAAACAACCCCCTAGCTAGACTAAGAAAAGTAAAGAGAAGACCCAAACAAATTCAGAAACAGAAAAGGAGACATTACAAATGACACCACAGATACACAAAAGATCACTAGACGCTATTAAAAATATGACAAGAAATTATATTATTAGAGGAAATGGAGAAATTACTAGACACACTTTACCAAGATTAAATCATGAAGAAATAAGAAACCTAAATAGATCAATACAAGTAATGAGATTCAACCAGAAATAAAGTCTGTTAAGAAAGGCTAAGGACATTAATTCTACCAAACATTCAAAGAATTAATACCAATTAGCACCAATGCATCTCAAGTTATTTCTAAAAAATAGAAGGAATTCTTCCAAACACATTCTATGAGGCCAGCATTACTCTGATATCAAAGTCAGATACAGACACAACAGAAAAAGAAAACTATAGGACAATACCCTTGATAAACACAGGTAAAAACTCTTCTATAAAATACTAGCAAATCAATCCAACAACACATTTTTAAAAATTATTCACCATAAACAAGTGGGGTTCACCCCAGAGATGCAAGGATGATTTCATGTATAGAAATCAATTCACATGATACACATATCAACAGAGTGAAAGAAAACATAAGGTCATCAACTGATGAACAAGAGGCCTCTGATAAAATTCAACAATGGTTCATGATAAAAATATACTGAACAAATTAGGCATACAAAGAGTGTAGCTCAGTATAATAAAGGCTGTTTATAACAAACCATTGGTTGATATTATACTGGATAGGGAAAAGCTGAAATGTTCCTCTCAAAATGTGGAACAGAAAGGGGTGCTCACTGTCATTATCATCAAAAGATGCCAGGCTCTACACCCATGTGACCTCCCTCCCATCTTCCTCCAAATACTACTGAATTCTACACAAAAAGGATCTCTTCTACTGATCTCTAAATGGCACTGAATTTGTAGGCTTAAAGGAGATCTTACGTGAAGTTGAGAAATTAAGATGTAGATCACTAGGAGTATGGAAAACAACCCTAAGCAGTGCCTATGGAGGCCATTTCCTGCTAGCCTCCAGAAACCACTAAAATCTCAGGTCAAACTGAAAGCTGAATTTTGTTGTTTTTAAGAGGACAGATTTATTTTATAATCGGCATATGCTTGTGATACATAGAAATTACATTCATCTTGGGGAACTGATACATGTACACATCACATCTTAATCATTTAATTTCTACCTCCCTTCCAGGTACTCCCTTCTCTCCCACTCTCCAGATCAGCTACTCATCTCAACGTGTCTACCTCCCTGCCTCCCGTCATCTATCTTTTCTTGTGCTTTCTAAACTGCATTTTGTGTTACTCATATAAGAGGAACCATCTGATACTTAACCTTTTGTATTATGGTCTCCACATTCATTCATTTTCCTAAAATGACTCAAATTTATACTTATTTATGGCCATGTCACATTTTCTTAATACACTTGTCTGTTAATGGGCATGTAGGCTGCTCCCAACAATCAACTATTATGAATTGTGCTGCTATAAACATGGGTAGGCATGCATCACAAGATATAGTATCTTTAACTCTGTCAGGAAGGTACTCAAAAGAGGTATAACTAGATCAAATGGAATTATTAGTTTTAGTTTTTGAGAAATTGCCATACTGATTTCCATTATGGTTATACTAGTTTATCTGGGAGTAAAAGAATCGGAGAAAAGCCATCAAAATGGAACAAGAACTTGAGCAAAAGGAGAATATGGAAAGCTCAGAAGAGCTTGTGGCAGCATCTCAACCAGAAACCTGAGTTTGCTACCTGTTACTGCAAAGAAAACTGGCAATACACTGACATTCTGAGAACACTAGAGGCTCCTGAGTGTGACACTTTCATATGTCTTGTTTTGTGTTTTCTTGTGTGTGTGTGTGTGTGTGTGTGTGTGTTTCCTCTTTCTTTTTCTGGTTTGATTTTTTTGTATGGCAAACATTTGTGTATATATGTGTATGTCTTATGTCTTACTTTCTCACTGCTGGGATGCCATCCTTCAAAACAAATGTAGTTATCCTCAGAGGACTAATATCTAGAATAAAGAACTAAAAAACTTAGACCACCTGAAACAAGACCCAGTAAAGAAATGGGAAAATGAAATGAACAGACACTTCACAAACGAACAGGTATAAATGGGCAACAAAAATGAAAAATGTTCAACATCTCTGACCACTGGAAAAATGAAAATGCTAAGATTCCATCTTACTTCAGAAAGAATGACAATCATTGAGAAATAAAAAAATAAGAAATGCTATTTTTAATATATGTGCTGTTGAAGTGAGCGCAATAACAAATATTAGTGGGGCTGTAGTGCAAAATGAACCCTCTTAGGTTGTTGGTAAAAATGTAAACTATTATGAAATCAGTATGGCAATTTCTCATAGACCTGAAGTTAGAAATTCCACATGACCCCACTGTCCCTCTTCTAAGTACCTTCCCCAAAGAGTTTAAGACATCATACTACAGTGGTATATGCACTATGATTATAGCAACACAATTTTATAGCAACACAATAGTAATGATTATAGCAACACAATTTTTAATAGCTAAATTCTGGAAGCAGTCTATATATCTGTCAACAGCAGAATGTGGTATCTATATAGAATTGAATATTACTCACTATACAGATGGACATATTTAGGACATTTGTAGAAAAATGGGTGTACCTGGAAAATAGAATGATGAGTGAAATAAACCAGACACACAAGCCTAAACACTGTGTGGTGTCTCTCATCTGAGTGAGGCAAAATACAAACAAAGAGATCAACAGAACATGGATGGGAGGAGACAAGAGCATAGGTCTCTTGCACATGGGAAGGGGCCCAAGAGAACAAGGGGGAGTGGCTGAGGGTGGGCAAGAGGAGAAATAAGGAAAATAAAGATACGCCATATGTAGGCATCAAATAGCCTCAATGAATGTAAATATTATATGCCACAAATATGAGCTAAGATTAATAATTTCAATAAGAAAAAATGGAGATGGGGGATTAGAGGAGGAGGGAGGGAGAGGGAGGGTGGAGTGGGGAGGGGTATTAGAAAAAGGAAGCAGGTTTTATTATTCACGTATACCACTCCTAAAGATGATTGTAAAATGCATGGACTACAAACACGTACTAATAAAAGTTTTTTTTTAAATGAAGTTTATTTTTAAGTTTAGAAAACACAACTTTCCCCCCTTTGTTCCTATTTTAGAATGCCTGTAAGAGCATATGTTTATGAACCATTGTGTATGAATGGTAACCATCATTGGTTTTTCCACAAAAACATTACATTGGCTTGTCAGGTCCTGCATCATGAAAAGCTGTTGCTTAGGTCTTTATAATAGGATTTTAAAAGAGTTTATAAATGGGATACAATCTCTGTAAAAACTGTCCTACATTCTACTTATGAATTCCTTCTTTTACTCTTTTCTTCCGCCTCCATACACCTTCTCTCAAACCTCCCTCTGCCCCCCTCTTAATATCTCACAGTGCATCCATTTTCCTTCAAATGACTCTAGTCTATCCTTCTTTATGGTAGAGTAGTATTCCATTGTATATAAACGCCCCATTTTCTTTATCCATTCCTCTGTTTCTGGAACTATAGGCCACTTTAAGATTTAGCTATTGTGAACTATGCTGCTGTAAACATACACATATCACTATAATATGATGAGCTCTTCTCATGACTTTAAGTCCTCGGGGAAGATACCTAGAAAGGTATCTTAGGTCAAATGAAATTTCTTTTTAGTCTCACTTATATATAACATTCACTATAAAAACACAGGAGTTATGAGAAAACAAGGCAATAAAATGCTGCAAAGACCGATAACTCCCCAAAAGCTGATTGTATAGGTGCAGAACTGGAGAAAGTTTCAGGCAAATAATTCAAAAACTAAATAATTAAAATTTTGAAGAGTAAAATAAAAAACAACCAAATATATAAGATGATCAATAAGGTCAAAGAGATTATAAGCGAGCAAATGAAAGGTTTAATTAAGATGTTAATCATGCTTAAAGAAGATGCAAACAGGATTTAAACTAAAGAACACAACACAGGGCAAGGTTTGCAAAATGGTAGAATTGGTAAGCAGCAGAGAAAGAGCCTCTCTGAGAGATGCCACCCAGATGCTGGGATATAGCAATGTGTGAAGACAAGAAGCAGGGATGTATGGGCTGGGGATATAGCTCAGTGGAATAAGCACTTGCCTAGCAAGCGCAGGGTCCTGAGTTCGATCCCCAGTACCTCAAAAAAAAAATAAAAAATAAAATAAAAAAAGAAGCAGGGATGTGGGTTCCCTGAACCAAGGAAGGATCTGAGGTGTGAACTGAAGCCCATGGAGAGAGTGAAGAGAAAACTTCAACAAAGAAGAAGCAGGGAGCTGGTGGCACCCTCTCCCTGAGACAAGGCTCACTGCTCGAGAGGAGCAGTTCAGACCTGCAGACACAGAGCGAGCGCTGGCAACCTCAGAAGGCTTCACAGAGAGGTGCGGCCATGGAAGGGAGTAGGGAATATGAAGGACTGCACTAGCGGGCAGTGAGTGTGGAGGGCCCAGTCGTCCTGCTTGAGAAAGTGATGGGCTGGGAGCCGTTCTGGGGAGGGGCCAGTTGAACTCAGAACTCAGAGCAGCTGCTGGCTCCATCTAGTGGTTCCCAGCTGGGCTAAGGCCTGGAGGAGGTACCCTGAGGGCTGCAGGCTGCCCGAAGGTGCAGGCCCACAGAAATTATTCGTTACCTTGCCAAAAGCTGCCGCCAGCTTGCTGGGAGAAATCAACATGGATCAGGACTCTGGCTCCACACACCGTTTACCAGTGACAGCGGAGACAAACCAGGAAGTGGACTTTTTCCTTTCTTTGTCTCTTTCTAACGTGTTGTTTTGGTGTTTTTGTTTGTTTGTTTTCTGATTTTGTTTATTTCACTTGCATTGCTTTATCTTGCTTTCATATGAGTGTGAATGTGGTTTCTAGCCTCTTTGTGGTTGTGGTTCTGTTCTGTTCTTTTCTTTCTTAGCTCTCTCTTCTCTTTCCCTCCAGTCTTCTGCACCAGTTTTCCAAAGTTAGTGTGACCCCCTCTGTCCTCCAGCCTTCTAATCTCTTCCTATTTTTCCACTTCTTAATTTTCTCCCCATCCCATTTTGAAATTTTAACCTCTGAGGGCAAAATTGACATATTAGGGACTCATACACTGCATATAATTTTCTGGTTTGTTTTAGAATTTGATACATAACCACAGATCTAGTTCATACAGTTAAACATGGCAAGTTAATGGTTAACTCAGTTTATCGTTTTCTAGGTTGTGTTTTATGCTATTGTCATTGGTACCACTATAGACAAAACTAACATAATTTTTCTAAATAGCTGTTGTTCCTGGTATTCCATGACTGAGCTTGACTAAAGGTTACAGAAAATACTGTGGGCCAGGGCCAAAGAACCAGGGACTGGGCCAAACAGGCAGCAACTTCTCATCCTAAACAAGTTGAAGAGGTAGGACATTGCAACAGACTCAAAACCCCAAAACCAGCTACATGTGGAAGATAACTCAGTAGTCATTTCCTAAGGGTTCTGAATACTAGCAATAAAGCAACCCACCATAGGCAATTTACAAGCATCACCCCGGGAACTAAACTTAAAAAAAGAAAATGAGAAGACACTTAAACAAGATGTAGCCCCAGACATCCAGTTCACAAAAGGCAAACCCAGGGGACAATGAGATGGGACAATCCCAAAGCCACCCACATGGCCTCTCTGAAGTGGGAGCAATGAAGCAATTAAATGAGGCTCTAGAAAACATATCCAATCAGAAATAATTTCTTGTTTTCCTGAGAAACCACTTTGAAGATATCAGTATGTAATACAATAACCATTGTTAATTTCCTACCACTTTGTCTGTAACTCTGTATGGTTTGTATTGTCCTTATGCTATTTTGTAAATGGATGTGTTTGTTAATGTTTTCCATCAGTTTTAAAATAAATTTTTAAAAAAGAAATAATTTCTTAGATCATTACAGACATGGTGTCCACAATGAAAACCATGCTTAGAGACATTAGAGCAGATACATACAAAAAATAGAAGAGCTTAAGAAAATTATGGACAGCCATTAATGCTCAGCATAGGAAAGAAATAGAATCCATAAGACAGATTCAAGAAGATAGCCAAGAGAATGAAATTTCCACTGAAAGTATTTGCAACAGATTAAGATAATATAAGGACAGGATCTCAGATATAGAAGACAGGCTTATGTTTAGCCATTATGAAAAGAAATATTTCTTTAAAACAGCAAAGGACCAAGAGAAATTAACATAGCAGTGGCTATATGAAGAAAAGAAGAATGATTTAAGATTAATTAGAGTCAATGAAAAAGGAGATAGCACAAATTTTATACACACACACACACACACACACACACACACACACACATACTGTTCACAGATATCATGGAAGAAAACTACCCTGGGAAAGGAAAAATATTTTGACATACAATAAATGAGGCATACAGAACTCCAATTAGCCATGATCAAAAAAACTATAGTCAGTCATCATAGTCACAATTCCAGAAATTTATCACAAGAATAGAATCTTTAAAACTGTTAGGGAATAGAAACAAATCACCCGTAAAGGAAAGCTTATCAAAATCACAGCTGACTTCTCAGCAAAAATTCTCAAGTCAAGGAGAGTTTAGGGTAAAGTATTTCACATTCTAAAGGAGAACAACCTTCAGCGTAGATTGAGGTACTCCCACAAAACTATCTTTCAAAATTGATGCAGAAATAAGATACTTCCATGACACAGAACATCTGAGGAAATTTATGAACGCCAAACCAGCACTCCAAAATGTTTTGAAAGACATTCTATAAAGATATAATAAGGACTGCAACTCCACGAACCCCAACAGAAGGAACCCACCAGGCAAGGCAAACAAATAAACAGAGGGAGATAAAAGGAGAGAGCCAACAATAGGAAATAACATGACAAGGATAAATCAGTACATATGTTATAATTATCAATGTTAGTGGCCTCAGTTATCCACTGAACTAGACAAAAAGTTGTCAGTGAAATAATAGAACTGAACCAAATTTGTGAACAAAAGGATTTAGTAGTTGTCTACAGAGTGTTCTACTCCACAACATCACAATAAACATCCTTCTCAGCTGCACATGGGATGTTCTCCAAAATAGATCATATACTAGCACATAGAACATGCTTAAGTAAATGCAAAAGAATGCAAATTATCCTATACATATTATCAGACAATACTGCAATGAAATTGAAAATCAGTGGCATAAGAAACTGCAAGGGGGGCTGGGGATATAGCTCAGTGGAATAAGCGCTTGCCTAGCAAGCGCAGGGTCCTGAGTTCGATCCCCAGTACTGCAAAAAAAAAAAAAAGAAGAAGAAACTGCAAGAACTGCATAAACACATGAAAATTAAATAGCACCCTCCTAAACAACCAATGGGTTACAGGTGAAATTAAAAAAGAAATTAAACAGTTTCCATAATTAAGTGATAACAACAATACAACATACCAGAACTTACAGGACACAATGAAAGCAGTTCTAGGAGGGAAATTTATAGCAGTGAATGCTCATATCAGGAAAACAGAGCAAGTGCAAATGAACAACTTAATGATGAACCTCAAACTCCTAGAAAAAGAAGAGCAGGCTAAGCCAAAAGCTTATGCTAACTAACTGGAAAGCCCATATGAGAGAAAATTTTAAAGATAAGAACAGAAATTAACACATTGGAGACTAAAAAATTACAAAGAATCAATGAATTAAAGTTGATTCTTTGAAAGATTAAATAAAATTGATAAAGCCTTAGCCAACCTTATCAATAAAAGGGAAAAAAGACTCAAATCTACACAATTAGGTATGAAAAGGGTGGAATCACAAAAAACCTTGCAGAAATCCAGATCATTTATACCTCCTTTGAAAACTTATATTCTTTTTTTTTTTTTATTTAAGAAACATAAAAGTACAAAAACATATTGACAAACAGACACCCATTATCATAGAAAATAGTACAATCACAACTAATCTATAGACAAGGTGATATGGTCTCAACAGTAGTTGTTGCTTTATCCATTGATATCTTCGAATTGTAGATGTATGGACCCATATACAGACATGCAAATTTAGTCAGACAG